>VYXH01004149.1:388794-443709 GCA_013397275.1 Burhinus bistriatus
CCTGTTTGCTCTGTTCCCCCCCCCCCCCCCCCCCCCCCCAGTTCTGTGCAATGGTTCATCTCTTTGGCTAGACTGAGGACAGTCGTCTTCCTACTAGAAGTTAGTATATCCACCTTTGGGAAGAAAACCGTAATATCTTCCAAAGGTAAATACTATGTGCTCTGCTCACTGCAGCTGATGTGAGAGCACAGCCCGGGAAGTGACCATGGTGAGGTTATCTCCGTGTCTTTGACAGTCCCTAGTGGCTCTTTTCTCCTGTAGGAGCTATTTCTTCTCATCTGTGCTGAAGCAGCCCCTGCCATAGGATTGTCAAATATATACACCAGGACTCAGGGAAGCAAATGTAGCTTGCAGGTGGGATGTTGACTCATGAAAATGTTCTCCTATACAGATTCACAGGATAACGGGCGCATGGAAATACACCTACGTGGAGTGTACACTTTAACAGCAACGTAGAAACTTGCTTGAACTGAATGCAGTGCTGTATGTTTACTTGAATGAAGTAATTGTAACACATGATTTAGCTCTTCAGTACTTCTCTTACTGAGACATGTTTCCTGTTCTTCATTCTGAAATATATGCATGCATCCCAGAACGTCATGATTTTTCTTTTTAAATAAGTAATTTGTGATGTGATATTCCCTGAGGGATATGACACAACCTGGAACATCTTTTACACCTTTGGGAATATTTGATTTACTTTCCCTCACTTTTATTTGATGACAGTCTGAGCTGTTTTGGTCAGAATAAACTACGCGTTTAACCTTTGTCCTACCCAATAAAGCACTCCTAGTGTTAAGGAAATCTAATTCTGGAACTCCTTGCTGTCCTGTTTGATTGCGGCTCTTGTTTTCTTGACAGCCTTGGAAACACACTGCCTAAACCACCTCTTCTTGCATTTCTTAACTGTGTTTCAACCCATTTCAGTCAGGGATCAAAGCGGGGCACTCAAGTGGATTTACTTTATTAAAAGTTTGTAATGACCTTCACGTAGCTAATGTAAGCGAGTTTCATGTGATCTGGCTTTATTTGATCTGTCACTAGCATTCAACACACTGGAGCAGGCACAGAAAATGCTCTTACAGTACCTAGTACCTTGGCTGTCATCAGTATGTGATATCCAGGGCAGCGCACTCCCTTCCATTGCGCCAGGTCTTTCTGAACATGCGTTTCAGGTGGTTGACTTGGGTAGGAGGGGACAGTGGGATGTTACATTTATTGTTTCAGTGTTTGTTTTTGTCGTTTTAGGACTGCTGCTTTTTACCAGCCTGTTTCATGCATTGTTTCATTCCTATGGCTTACGTTATCACTTATACACAGATGACATGTGGATCCATAATTCCTGTTGGTGTTCTCAGATTTTGCCTTTGTATTTCTCTGCCTGCATCATCTCCGTAACTGGATGCGTGCTAATCTTTTATTACAAACAAAGAAGTCAAAAAGGATTCTTTTTAATCCTGTTGTTTAGGTTTTTTTGCTCCGAAGTACCTCATGTCTCAAATATTGCTTCTTTCCCTACTTCTACAGTACTGTATTAGAGTTTTAAAATGTTCATTATAATTTATTGTATAATCAACACCTTGCAGATAAAAACTGGATTTTTTTCCCCACAGGTTGTGTGCTTTTTTCATACGCAGATCTTCAAGTCTCTTAATTTTTTTTATTGCTTATATTACCAATAAAAAAAACCCAACCATGAAACAACTAGTCCCTGGTCTCTGCAAGTCAGGCAGAGCACGACTGCCACTTCTCAGTCCAGTGACCTAAATTTTAGATTACAGGAAATAGGAAAGCCACTGCCTGCTTTTTTCCATGTGCAATCACATTTATATGATTTGACTTCTTTTTGTAGACTTGCCCAGAATATCAATTCTGTTTATAAATTGTGTCTACTCTTTTTCTTTTCTAAACTGTAGGAGCTATAAATACAGTAAAAAACGTTTTTGAACAGATTTTTCCTCTCTTGTATCTTCTATATTAGATTTTGCTGACTTTTAATAGCATCGTTTGTCAACTTTTAATGTACTTTTAGTTTCGATTTAAACTTGATCTTCAGTTGATTTTTGCAGAATATCTACCCTTTTGTTACATGCTATTTATCATTTAATTTTTGGCTCAGTACATGTTCTTTTTATTCAATATACACTTTATGTTAAAAATGTTTAAATTACTAGTCACAGATTGATAACACTGCTGTCGTTATTGCTTTACTCTGTTGGCAGTAATGTGAATAGGTATTTTAATTTTCTACTGATGCCATTCTTGTGCTCTTACAAAATATCACTTTTAATTTATTTGTAGAAAGTTCTCACCATGATAACCATAAATATACACAATTACCACAACAGCATTAATAGTTTCCTAGCTACAAGGAACTATCCCCTCTGATGTTTTTATAATTGGTATGTAGACGTGCAGTGATAGTGGCTGATCTCGTACTAGAATTATGGTGAATTATCATCAGTGTGATGCTTGCATTGAGCTGGAGAGGCAGCTTCAGGAGGAGAGATGTAAATCCAGCAGGGAAAGCAAGAAAATGGTTAAAAATTGGGTATAGGTTGGGAGAATGTGCACTCACAAGTCAGGTGTACGCTTACAGTTCAGGCTAAAAAAATCAGTCTGTGGATTTACATCTCTCCTCCTGAAGCTGCTTCCCCACAATGTGGGAAGCAAGCAAAGATAAGGAGGTACCTGGAGGAAGAGGTTTGTTGCTACATGGGGTAAGCAGCAATATAATTCACTCCACTGTAGCCAGCGATTCATGAGGGACTGGACTTTGGAGGATTGACAGTTGCAGCACGTTTGCCACAAAGTTAATTTGTACCTAAGCTTTTGTCACAGCTTGAAAATTAAATAGTTCAGCTGATGAGTAAATGGACTGAAGGTACATAAGGGTAACCTTGTTTGCACACTGTCAGCAAAAAAATCGTGGGTTTCTAATGGTGAAGATCTGTAAACTTGTTAGAACTCATTAGCATGATCCATGTTCTCCTCTACAACTAACTGGGTGTGGTACAGCTGGGTTGCTGCGTGGTGGGACGTGCCATCAGGTGGCTTTGGTAGCAGCAATGTGGAAGCGCCAGCTGGCAAAAAGGAGGTGTTTGTCAGATAAAGATGAGTTTAGTTTTGTTGTATGAAAGCTGCATAAGGCTATAGGCCAAACCACTCCTGTAGAGGCTGAGAAGCTGTGGGAGATGTTCTGATTCCTTGTGTACCTGTTCTGTGTGTGGCCACCCTTCTCACTTTCCTCTCATCCAGGCAATACAGCTGGCTTTTGCATGGGAACCATTTCATTCCTTTGCGTGAAGCGCTTTGGCTTCTGGAGGTAGTGTGTAATCACACATACCCAGTAGCAGGAAATGATGATGTAAAGTCATTGAAACCTTAGATGCAAACAGCATGACAAGTGCTTTGAACTGTCCTTGGGGATTATGAAGGACAAAACTCCCTCGTCACTGTGGCTGGTGACCAAGGAACCTTACGCGGGAAGGTCTGGAGCGATGAACAGGCAAAACTGGAACAAGGTTGGGTGGGTCTGTTTGGAGCAGAAGACTGAAAAAGTAGCAAGAGACAAGAGAAGAAAACTTGGGCTCAAGGAGCATGGTTCTGAGCTCTCTGTAACCACTTGGAGTTTTCTAGAGGCGCCAGCAGGCTTCATTTCATGATTTAGGAGGTGTGTGCTGGAGGCTGGCCTGTGGGATGGCCATACCTAGTGCAGCCCATGAGTGGTTGCACAGAGAGCAACCAGCTGGTCTTTTTCCCAAACTCTAGCTCATAGTCAGCTGTTTTATCAGCCAGTGCACCCAAAATTAAAATTTTTGTCACATAATGTATACCTACTCTCTAGGAGAAAATCCTGGTAGTAGCCAGAGGTGACTTTTATAAATGTTCACTTCATATTGATTGCCCAGTAACGCTGTGTGTTACTTTCTGTGTCATATTCATGTCCTCTTCTCTTTTGATAATAATTTTAAGCTTTGCGTGATAAACAAAAACATACAAACATTAGTGTACAAAAATATTAGCAAGAGGAAAACAGACATTCAGAACAGGTGGTCTCAAGGCTTCTCTTTATTCTCTTGTCTTGATCTCATCCAAACAATGCTTCTAGAATTTCTTCTGAGGCTGATAATACTACTACAGTCAGACTAACAGGTTTTTATGTGCTCTCATTTTATTTTCACCTTTCTTAAATACTGATAAGACACTGGTTATTCTACATTCATAGATACCAACTCGCTTTCATAGATTCATTAAAGTCCTTTCCTGTGTGCCATTTTTCTTTATTTTGTATCTGTAACAGCAATTTGATTTTCCCAACTCAAGGCCTTTAAGTGCTTGGGGTTTTTTGCTTTCATATAGATGTTACAATTTCCATTTACACTTTTTAATCCTAGTATCATGGTGAATAATATTGCTTCTCTCCCCCCACCCCCCAGTTTATTCTGTTGTTAAGTACTAATGCCCTTAATGAACACAGAAGCAGTATATTTAATTTGGGGACTATAAATCGTCTTTGGCTGAACGTCACTGAAAATCTGATTTCATTCTTCATTTTCCATCTTTTATGGCTTAAGAAACTTTTGCTGTTTATTAAATCTCCCTCCAGAGTTATAGCTCAGCTTCAATTCTGATAATTCTCAGTTGATCTGTATGCTTTGAGATTTCCAAAATATATGCTTGTTTTGATTCTGCTTTTGAAAATAGTTTTATAGCCTTCTGCAGTTGATGCCTTTCCCTTCATATTTTGTCCTGTTTCTCAAGCTGGAAATTCCTAGTAAGTTTTTAATCTTTGCCTTGAAGAACCTTTGCCTTCTGCTGTAGTTGAGGACTTGAACTCTTTAATCTCATTATCTTTTCTAACTAGTTATCCAAGTTTGTCCTTTTGAAACTTAAAAAAAAAAATCCCTTAGCCCTGTTACTTCACCAAATCATCCTGCAGTCAACTTGCTTCATTATTAGATTTTTATTTTATCATGTAACTCCATCAGATAAAATTTATTCTTGTTTTATCATATAGTGCTGTAAATATGCTAAAGTCATATTAAAGCAAAGCCTTCTCCTGCATTTGTGACTTCTTTGTCACTGTCAACTCCCCTGTTAGCAGCGTGTCCTTATTAGTAGCTGTTATGAATAGTTTTGACTCTGCAGTCTTTATTGGCAAAGGTGAGGTCACCTGTAAGTGCATATTTCCAGCATTTCTGTCTTACATTGTTACAGAGATATCTACTGTATTAAAATCTGAACCTTTGGATGTCAACTAATCCATAAGAATTTCTAGTATTGATCTTTTAAACAAACAAAAATAAAAAATATCTCAGAAAAACCCCAAAGAAATGGGTACAAAAACTTTGTCTCATAAGTGCACAGTAGTGAAAAAGACTTTTGAGATGGCTTTATTAAGCTGACATGATGGGAATGAACTGATACCTCTAAAGGAGTGCACAGATAAAGTTAATGATCCTCAATATCCTTTACAATGTTTGAAATTCTAATCAAAATTTGAATTTTTTAATCAGTGAAGTCCTGGAGAAATAGGCAATAAATTACGGTAAAAGTTGATATTGAGTATATCAGAAGGCATAAAGGGACAAGTAGTGTGACACAGTACTCACAAGTGCCATGAGCTGCTGCTTTCTGTACTTTTTAGGCATTACCTGTTGTAGAATTGAAAAGCAATTGGCACTGTAACACCTCCTACATTGGAAATACTGGCTTTTTTCCTTTGCTTAGTATGATGTTTTTAGAATATGTTATTCTTCTATACTGAAAGATTGGAAAAAAAACCAAAACCAAACAACAACAAAAAAAACCCCTGAAACAGAACAATCCTTGCATTTTATGACAAAAATATTATCAGTGGAAAAGGAGGATGATTTCTCACTCAGCAATTTTGGAGAGTTCTGTAAAGAAAGGAATTAATTACTTTAATTATATCATTTCCCAACTGCAACACTTTTCATGGGTGTTTTCTGGTTTATCCAACACGTACATCCATTACATCTTTCTCAGTCATGACATGTTGCAGAACAATTAAAATGTTGAAGGAACCCAGGCCATGCAAGCATTTTTCAAAATTATTACAGGCATGGAGTGCTGGCTGTGGGCAGTACGATAGCACTAGTCATTCTAGCATCAGTGAAGGTTTACATTGTTCTAAGGAAATCGTAGTAGCTTTTACTTGCTCGTCTCTGTAGTGTAAACCACTAAAACATAGGAAATGAGTTTGTTTCAGAACAGGACATGGAAGATTGTATTTTCCACTCAGATATGTATACCTTGGTGTAAAGCAGAAGCTGCGAGTATTTGAATAAGCCACTGTTTTAGACCTGTGAACAGATACGATGGACAAACATGGTGGGCAAAGCCCATGAAAAGAATTTGAAATAAGCTGTTGGGTCTGGTGTCCTGGGACA
The DNA here is from genome assembly GCA_013397275.1 of Burhinus bistriatus. Lineage (NCBI taxonomy): Eukaryota > Metazoa > Chordata > Aves > Charadriiformes > Burhinidae > Burhinus > Burhinus bistriatus. The sequence goes on from VYXH01004149.1 coordinate 395,211, forward strand.
CTGCTGTGCTGAAACAGGGTCACCCATGTAAGCTTTGCTCTTCCCTTATAACCTCAAAAGTCTCAACTGCAGCGACGTGTACTGCCTTGTTGTGAAGCAATTTCTTTGTCACTGCAATTCATTTGCTGCTTCCTTGTTTTCTGGGAGAGTTAAGTGCTGTTGAGCTCACCTGGAAGAGCTACACTGATTATATCCTAAACAAAGGAACCCAGGAGTCTTTCCCAGCTTTTAAGTCTTTGCTCGTGTCAATCATGTCCTCAGTATGTGCAAGGATGAAATCTTGAGTGTACGGCATTGGTAGGCAGGATCCACGTCCCTGTTTTATTTGGAAGAGAAAAGGAGCCCCCGTGCACTTAAGTGCTACGTTTGACTTCTCATGTGGAGGAATGCTGGCTGTGGATAGCTGTTGGGGCAGGTTCAAGGCCAGGCTGGATGGGGCTTTGAGCAACCTGGTCTAGTGGGAGGTGTCCTTGCCCATGGCAGGGGGGTTGGAAGTAGATGATCTTTAAGGTCCTGTCCAACCTAAACCATTCTATGGTTCTATTGCTGACTGCAGGTAGGGCGGTAGGTGCCCAGCCTCGGGCTTACTGATTGCAGCAAAGCAGCTGCTTATGGCAAGTAAACAGATGCGCTTTCAGCTGGGCTGTACAAAAGGCCAAAGCTAACATCATCCTGTGTTATCTCAACAATACCTTATTGTCAAGAAAAGTAATTAACAAAAGTGCAACCAAAAAGCTTATATGTTGGAAGAAAACTGTAATAATGACTAGCTCTTTCTCAGGTGTCAGCATATAATAGAAATTCATTAAGAAAAAAACATGCAGATAAGACATGAAACAGAAAATACTTTTATTGAGAAACTACAGCTCTTAAAACTCAGCAGGTTTGTGGGGAAACTTTGGCTGTTTACAAGCTGGCTAAGAAACACCCAAGTGGACGCTCCCTGTAGTCACTACACTGCCCGTTTCTTACCATGTTTTCTGCTTCCTTGAAGTCTCGGAGCCCTCTCACCCCATACACCCACAAAGACGTTCTTCTCGCCGCTTAACGGATCTCTAGGGCATCTTTATGGAGTTACAGCTGTCTGATACACAAACAACACATGATCAAGTCTGTTCCTAAGACATTGTGGGAGTGAGGCAGAGGTTGTAAAGCTTGTACAGTTTACCAAAAGTGCACATTTTATATCTCTCTCAGGTTTAGCTAGCTTTATGATTTTTGGCTGTATTATTTTTTGCTGCTGTTTTCTCTCACTCCTGAAACTCTTTGTCTAGCCTTGCTTCCTTCTGCAAGCACTAGATCTCATCTACTGTCATGGACTTTTCCTGTACTACATATATTCAGAAAAGGACACATTAAAATAACGAGTGTACTCACATGAGGGAGGGGACCGAAGAAGGGAAATGTTGCAGTCTCCCTCAGGAATACAGGAACAGATGAGGGGGGAAAAAAACTGGTTTAACTGCAGGGGACACGTCCTCGCTGACTGGGGTGAGCAGGACTATTGATGGATGGGAGTCTGGACTTCTTATAAGGCCCCGTTAAGGCAGGATGCATGTCAAGCCTGTCTGAAGGGACGAGAGTAAGAATAGTGAAAAAGAGCAGAAGGGGATTTGATATCCAAGCAGAGGGTGGCCAAGGGCAATAGCATTTTGAGCAATGAGTCTTTTAGTCACCATATTAAAGAAAAAAACTTTCAGAAGGACAGCAAGAAGGGATATCATCACGATATATTATTTTTAATCCATGTAGTTCTTTACTATCCATTGCCTTCTCTCTCCTCTTTTTGATAGTAGCTCAATCTATTTTGATATGAAAAGTCCAAGTATTTTTCTTAACAATCTCAAAACTGTATTTTGACTTTTCTGGAAAGAAGTTCCATTTTTACTGCTCAAGCAATTACTGAATTTGTCCAGCGTTCACAAATATTTTCACAAAATTGACTGATACTACAGATAATGAACTATTCCTGGGGGAAAAAAAAAATCTGTTCTTAATGCTTTGAATATTTGATGCCCTATGGGCACCCAGTGTGTCATGAAAGATAAATAAAATTTAAATAGATTATTTATGCAATAAAAAAAAAAATCATATGATGTATGGCATATATTCCACTTTAGAGGAGGATTCATATATCATACGTATCGCATAGAGCTCTACTCATGAATTATTTGTTTCTTTTGTAGCATGCGTGCCGTACATGATAGATTAAAGGACACAATCCCAGTTACAGCTGACATATTAAAGCACTGCTGTGCATAGAGATATTATTTATGAAAGAAATATTATACAATCATAAGTTTTTCAACATGGCCTGATTTTCTTCTCTCTTTCAATGCGGAAGAATGATAAATAAGATACAAATCTTAAGGAAAGCACTAAGGGTTGTATTTCCAAAGTAGTATCCTCCCTGTAGTTTTATCTAGTTAGGTGCTTACACTAGTATTAAATCTTTCTATTCAGAGCCTGGTGTTCAGCTCATCTTAAAAAGATGGTGTGAGACTTTGACCTCTTTCGCAGCTCATATCCACAAGTTAGTAGGGGATCATCCTATGCTGTGGCTAAGATTTATTTGAGAGGCTGGTTATTGCCACTGCGTTTTGCTAGTAATGACAAAGGTATTGCATGGTCATGCTGTGTCGGGATGAGCACCCAAAATAAATTACTGATACTTCACTACACTCAAGCCTGTGTTTGTCCAAAACTTCGCTGTTAGCACGGTTTCATCTGTGAAGTCAGAAGTATAATGTCAGTGATATTGCGGTCCATGAATGTCAAATGGATTACGCCTTGGAGAAATTAGAATATACACACTAAAATAAAGCCTTATTCATGGACGTACTGGCTACTCTTCCATTCATCCTTTTGGAGGAGGAGATATGAATATGAAAACGTATTTTAAAGCTGAAGCAGATTACCTGGTTAAGAGGAACCCAGTAAACAGACAGTATCAGGTATCTGGAAAACTCCAAACAGAACTACTCTCCTAGGTGACAGCGTGTTTTGCCCAAGCTTTGGAAGCCTGAGTTTAAACACAAAGATGGGAGCTTTATTTGCATTCATGTTTCATGTAGTCACAAACCGTCAGGAAGGTATATGTATGCAAAGTATTACGGAAATACCTATTCAGTCATTTATAGATGAAGTTTTCAAATTTACATACTTAATTGCAGAGACTACACAAGTGAATGCCAATGCACAAAATCAAGATTTATTAGTGCAAAAGGAAAAGAACATAGAGAGTAACTGTGTGGATATTTTATACAGTTGACAAATATTTATTTTGATTTATTATCATTATTTATTTTGCCATGTTATGGGAAAAAGGACAAAAAATTCTTATTTTGCAGATTGTTAGTGACAACTGGGAAAACAGTGGTTAATTAGATAAAAATATTTTTTGCTACCTTGAAGTGGCAACTGAAGACTTTGTACATATTTTATACATGCAAATATTATCATGTCAACAATAGAACCTCCCCCCAGTAAATACAAACAAACCTGTATTGAAATGCTGGCCTGTATTATAGTCAATACCAGGATTGCCACAGCTTCAGCAGGATGAGGATTTAATCCTCAGTTGCAGTCCTACAAAGAAAGAATATTGTTCATGATCCTGTAAATCACTATCCCATTTTAAATATGATGTTGAATATAAGTATGTTTTTAACACTGTCTAATTGACCTCAGAATCTGCTATTGTTAAAATTACCATTCTTGGATAACTCAACCCCATAATAAATTCAACCCCATGGGTTTAGCGAGTCAAACGTTGAATCCTGATTTTGCTGTAAAATAAATCTGGATGTTTATTTCATTAAAACTGTAGTTAAATAATTTTAGAAATGTTTACAAATAAGATGAACTGAAACCCAAGGTAGTGTTGTATTTTTCCTTTTTTAATAATTTTCTTTGTATTTTTATTTATTAATTTCTAGTGAAAAGGTAATTTGTATTTTTTGCCTTGGGGCAGGAGATAGAAAACTGCATCTAAAAATCCCCATTTATTTCTAAACAATACAGTACTGTATAGAAAAGTCATAAAAACAGAGACTGCAAATTGAATTCCAATAACTCTATCCTGTGAAAAACAAAACCTCCATCTAGTAAATGGGAAAGCATTATTGACAATTATATGCAAATTACCAGGCTTTTGGCAGGCTCTTCAAAACTATTATCTTATGGCAACTCTGTAAATTACATAGCTATGCCAGCAATGTAGAATTGTTCATTATACGTTATTGATACATTTACATCGCGTTATATTGAAATATTTTGCTATGGGTCTTAGGAGACTTTCTTCTTTGCTTATTTTTATGGCTGCATTTCTCTTGTGTTTTGTACTTACCCCGCCCTCAGAGTCAGAACTTCCTGCAGAGTCACTGGGCCAGAGGGAGTCAGCTTTCATCGGCAACATCACCATCTGCTCTTCTTTACGTCCTGAAGGCCACCAAACATGCAGGCAAAAATTAGGTGTCATTTTGTTATCATAAGACTTCCCCGGAGACCTGTGCGTAGCCTTCCTTTTCAAAACCCTTCTTGTTCTTCATCTCAGGTCATGTATCCATCTACATGTCCCAAATTCATTAGCCTATGTTCCTTCTTGAGCTGAGAACACAACATTTTCCATTGCTGCTATGCTACAGAGCGTGCGCGCTCTCTCTCTATTATAGCTTATATTTAATAAACGAGGAACAGGCACCCTGTTTATGTTTATTCATAACAAGTTTAGATGTTACTTTTGAAGATAAAGAAACAAGTTTGATGATACACAATATCAGCTACACGCTCTGCACTGATAGCAAACTTTAGCAATCAAGGAAAGATAAAAAGGTTTTGGAGAATTTAATCACGTACTTCAAAGTAAGCTTAAGAACATATATTTCAGAAATTGAGATAAAATATGAATGTTTAATTTATCTTCTTTCTTTTTTACCATGAGTGTTTCTGATTCTGTTGCTAATAACCTCATTGCTTCTGTCAGCCAACACCTCTTGTGGGTGTTTTTTAGTGGTTTTTTTTTTCCCTCTCCTGAAGTAACTTTTGTTGAAGAAAGAATGTTTTAATTAGCTTTTAGTTTTCTAAAGGGTGTGACTGATGCTTAATTTTACTTGTGTAGATGACACACGTAGTTTTGGGTGACTCAGTAAATTTCACAGTTACTGTAAAGGAGGAAATTGATGCAAAAATAACCAGGTCATAAGCAATGATGTGCTGAGGTTCTTCCCCAGTAATGCACCCCGTTTCTCGAGCAACCTCTGATGGTGTCCCTGTGTGATGGTAAGGACAATCACACTCTAGTGTTTCTTTTCTGGCTGGTTGTGTAGTAGCATAAGAAAGAGGTTTCTCTAGTGTGACCTGAGGGAATTGCAGACTTGTTTGGGCAAGGTTTATAACCAAGTATGAAGCACCACCTTGCCAAATATTTGCCCTTCTCTCTTCTGGACGTTGTTAATTGGATTCTGGTGTTAAGGACCTGTACAAGCAGAACTCAAAATGTCTCTGCCCTTTCTCATAAGATCATGGGTTAATTCTTGCCCCAAAGTCACAAGCAAAATACTTAATTTTACTTAGGAGCAATTTTTTGCCTGGAATTAATATACTTGCCCAAATTGTATTAGCTAGCCTCCCATGCCTGATGTGACACATGGTGTGGTTGGAGAAGAGCAGCTCTTTGTGTCCTTGTTCAGGTCCTTCAGCTAATCTTCAAAGTGGAAGAGTCTGAATGAAGAGCAGCTATCACAGAAGGAAATACAATTTTTGACAAGACTAAAATTCATATTCTTTTTACGAGTCCTGCTGAAATACAGTTCTGGTACATGTTGATGATATTCTCAAAGACTCCTTTCTCTTTCCATCCTGTAGCTGTAGAAACCTCAAATTGAGGATAAGACATGACTTGGGTCAGCATATTTCAGAATCCCACAACTCTTTCTCCTGTACCAAGGGCTGGTAGCGAGGAAAGAGAGAAATAGCTTTTACTGGGAGGGGGATACAAAGAACGCAAAAGTATCCCTAAGATTGTTTGCAGGCGTCCGCTGAACCAAACGCTCCACTTGCACTTCGGGAGCTTCATAGAGAAGAAACTAAGCCATCATGTTTAGGGTGAAATTTCAAAGTGCTTGGTGTTGACCTAACTGTACTCCTGTTAAAATCAACAGTGATATAAAACTCTGACTGACTGGACAGCACTATAAAGTTAAAGATTTCTGAGAGTTGTTTCTTGGGCTAGAAGTTACTAAAGTTAAAAAGTCTACCTAGCCTACCTGATTTTCTAGTGGACGATAAATGAGGAAACCTGTTTGATTTCCTTTGTTTAGCTTTTCTCTCTGGTGGTTCCATGAAAGGTGATCATGATAGAACAGGGAAATGAAATCAAAGAAACAAGGGTTTAGGTGTCCTGGTGGCAAATAGTGGCGACAGCAAAGTTGCTAGTTAGTGTAGGAAGCTGTTATCTTGAGATAAGAGGCACTAAAGGCAGAAGTGATCTTCGAAACACTATCAGTTACCACTTATATGGAAATGTGCGTGCTCATCTACTATTTTAGGTTTTGAAATTTTGAGGCTTGCCAGAGCAGAATCTCTCTGGTACTGATTAGCACGTCAAATCACTTGATCAGGTGTGTGCATCAGCTAAAATGAGGGGAACTTAAGAATCAAAGGAAAGGAAATTATCCCCTATATCCTGTACTTTCTTTGGTGTTCAAAACTAACTGATTGGAAAATAAGAGGAAATACCTCACAGGAATGCTGCGTACATCTCCTTCACTGTTTGCACAGGATAGGGGAAGAAGTCTGGCTTAGCACTATGTCCTACTAGCTACTGAGGAGCAAGATGCTTGTGAACAGTTGAGGGCTGTGCCTTCTGGGTCACCACTCTGTCTGAAGATTGCCAGGATTAAAGGTTTATATTCATGGGGAGAATGAGAACCATCTGAAAACTTATTACAGTTTAACGTTACCATTTAATATCCAGCCTGTGGCCAGTGTAAAGTGCTCATGGTAAGATATTTTCTTACAAGTTGGCAGGCATAGTTCAGATAAACAAACATTAATATCTTGAATGAGTTCAGGAGCTGGACTATGTAAGGGATATCAGTCTAAAGGTCAGCCTTATGAACTTCAAATCCAAGCACAATTTTAAAAATAGACGGCTCAGGAATTTTAACAGTGTGCCCATATATTCCGTCTGAACAGCAGGACTGCTATTTCGGCATATTAGTACTGCTAAGTGACCTCCTGCTGCGTTTTGGGTCTGCGCTATGCCAGCTTTTCAGTATATCTGGCTTCCTTCCGAACACTGCTTTGGTATACTTTCCAAAGGAGAAAGCACACTTCTAACAGCTAGAAGCTACCTATAAGGTGTTATGTCTTAGCCTTTCTTTTTTTCCCAGTTTTTTTCCATTTTTCTTTTTCTCTTGTTCTTCTCCCGGCAGTAGAATGCACAGGCTCCCGAGAGAATTCCCCCTGGCTACAGTTCATTTACAGCTGATTTTAGAAACAGCGAGAGAAGAACACTTTGAATCAGAGTATGTCTGCTACCTACCTGGCTGAAAGAAGGAAGTGCAGAAATCCAGACATTAAAATAAATAAAGAACCAGCTGGTTTATGGAAACTCTAGAACCTTAAAACCTTTGTTTGTTCTGTATTTTACTCTGTTATCTGAACCTGTTCTCGCTTTCCTAGCAAACGGCTGCAAAGAGAAATGCAAACAGACAAAAGGGAACAGCAAAGAGGATTTAAAAAATGCATACGATTATAACAGAGCGTGAAGAGTTTAGACAGAGCAAATCCTTCCCTTTGCCTTCTCTGTTTAAAATGACTTGCTGCAGACATCACGGCATGTAACTAGTGGCTTACCTATGGCGCTAGCCGCAGGGTATTTTGCGAGAGGTGTGAAGCTGGTAGGTTAGGTTACTTATTTCGTTCTGTTGCAATAACGCGTGGGGCATATCCCTATCTTTTATCCTGTTTGGTTTCCATGAGAGGCCAATGGCAGTGGAAGAACAGAAAAGTGTGACTCGATAAATCTGGAAAGAGCTGTTTTCCCTAGTCCCCTTCAGAGAACATGTGGTCTTTGTAGCCCTTGGATCTGCCTGATTAGAAGAAAAAGCCATATAATTTGACACAACAAAGCAGTGCACAACTTTAGCTTGCTAGCAGTGTCTTAGTAGCTTGCCTGTCTTCCCAGAATGTGACAAGTGCCTGAGGAAAGGCAAACAACTGGTATTGTGAGAGAGAAGGAAAGGAGTATTAAGTGCTGTTGATTTCCGAAGCGGGGGGTGGGGGGTGGGGAACGCCTTTGCGTGGCAAATGAAAATAGAAATGCAAATCAGCTCCAAATACTTAACATATCTGATAAACAATTGTATAAAAATAGCAAGCGGAGACAATAAAGACCTTGAGACAGTCTGTATTCGCATGCCTCAGTTAGCGGAGGAGCGCGCCTGTGGGCAGTGCTGGACATGAGCACATCTTCTCACCGGTCAGACCCTTCTGTGGCGCGTACACACGTCACTTCCCAAATACCCGTGTTTGTAGTCACACTAATGATTAAAATGATATCATGGCAACTGAAATTACATGCACAGGATTAAATACTGCTCAGCATTGCCTTGAAGCACCAGAAAAAAAGGTATAGTGGCGAATTAAGGAGCTGGGGGAAAAAGGGAGGAAGAAGAACATAGTCTAAGCATATTGTCTTGTTCAGTGGTGTCAGTCTGGACAGATCATGTTTGAGCTGATTGTGCCTGATCCACTTAACGGTTGTTTTCTGAAAGCTGTATTTCAGCTGTTCCACAGTTTAGAAAAACATCGTCGTACACTGTCACCTGCACAGATACCTACTGCAGAGAAGTTTATATTAATACTGTAACTTATAAAGAAGGATGACAAAAGCAAAGAATACTGAACCCACTGGGCCTAAGGTGGATTACACTTTTTTAAGAATTTTTTTGAAGACTTTTAAAGAAGGGATGCACTGCTCCAGCATGAAGGATCCCTTTTTCAGTGTCCGTCAACCCATAGGTCAGTTTCTTGAATTTTGACAGTATTTGTTTTCTGTTGTGGTGTTACTCTAACAAATGCAAATTTTTGAAAATGCGGGCACCTTCTTTTCTGCATTATGTCCGTATTCCTTATAGTGCTGCTATTCTTTCAGAATACTCTGTAGAAACAGAAGCAATAATTTGTAGTGCGATTTGAATTTCCCTTCCCAGGTAAGGGCATTGCAAGTCTTACAATTTCTGTTCAACCTGTTGTGCAAACACACACCATAACAACACATCCTTACCTCTCCAAGCAAGATCTAAGGAAGAAAAAAATTCTAAAGGGAAATCTTAAAATAAGCTTTAGCATGAGATCAGATCCTTTTAAACATTTTTGATTTACAAGTATATTTCATTTATGATCACAGAATTCTCCAGCCGCCTTAAAGTCCAGTCATTGAACATGACCTGATGACAATGAATTCCCTGGGTGTGTTGTAACTGCAAAATAAAAATAATTGTTAAGCTCTCAGACCAGCCTTCTAATTCATTATCATTAGGTAAAATAGAGTGATTTCTCTTGACAAAATATAATACAAACTCTCCTCAGCTCAGTAGGATGTCTATGGCATTATTCCCTATGTGGGAAAATATCTCATAAATGCTAAACTTACTGTTTTTTCCCCTTAATAAAATGTGTTTTAGAACTCGTGTTACCTTTAGGGCTTAATCCCTTCATCAATCAGCAAATCAAATAATGGCATTAAACAGTGAGATAGAAACAGATGGTTGTTTTTTCTTTCAAACAGCAGAACTCTAGTACAGAAAAGCTTTGGCTACTGTTAGCTCCTTTCTCTGTTGCAGGCTTCAGAGATGAAGTATGTATTTATACTGTTCTTTCTCCATCAGCTTGCTGATTTGTTCCCCTAGCCAACCTGAACAAGGTGTTCGAGGCTGTCTTCAAGGAGTTACGCTCTGTTATGTCCAGTGGCTACCTAGTGTTTGCAAAAGCTCTCGGTACCTTGCCTCTTGGTTTACACGGTGGAGCTGTGGTATTTCTGTAGAAATGGCAGCTCTCCGTATCTGAGGGAAAATGAACAAAAAAAAAAATCATGAAGAATTGGTGTTACAGTCAGGCAGTAGACTCAGAGGCAATAAATCAGTATTCTGGTTTTTCTCGTCAAGTTTAAGCCTTGAAATTTTGGTGAAAAAATCAAAATCTATTTCCTTCTCTCTGAACACAGGCACAGTAGCCCTGAAGTGCTTCTGTCATGCCTGGAAGCTGTTGTGAAATGCTCCATCCGTGCTCATTGCTCCCTCTAGCCTCTCTGTGCAAACTACTGCCTTGAATTCCCGTCTAGTTTCCCTAACACCTCCCACAGCGCACTAATTTTCTTCTTATTGAAAGGCACTACATGATGGGATATCCTTATATCCTCATTTTTTACTGTGTAAAACAATAGCTTTATGAAAATCCTCATTATCAAGGGATGTGACATGGTTTGAGAGGTTTATTTTTTCCTCTCAGAAACCTCATGCTTCCCCTTTTTCTTCTGACAGCCTATTTATCTCACCTTAGCTAAATCATATATATAGATAATAATTCATATTCCAGTTGCCAGTAGGGTGGTTTTTTATGTTTCACTAGTGTAGGTGAGCAATAAGTTAATCCATATTCTTCCCAGCTGAAATTATCATTTATTACAGTCTGTTGTGTTGTATTTCATTCTCTATATAGTCAAGAATATAAAGCCAGCACTTTTTCTCCAAAACTTTCATATTATTTTTACACAGTTTTCCTTCTCACGTTTTATATCTTTCCTTCGCCTCAGTCTAATTCCAATACACCTTGCGTATGAGCTGCCCCAACTATAACAAATCTCCAGCAAATAGCCAACCGATGAGCTCATTTAATGCTTTTAATTACGTAAGGAGGATGAGTCGCCTCCAGGATGTCTCTGTCAGTCCAGAGGAAGAGCGCTGCAGATTTCTTCTGGAAATCTTCACAGCCAAGTGGAGGAAAGGAGACATTATGACAGGTAACTGCTAGTTTTAGATGTCTGCAGAAAAAATACACTTCAGATAGCTACAGTGCGTTTGCATACAAACTCTTAGATTGAAAGGGCAGAAGTCATGGTTAATATTTTATTACAGAATGAAAATAGTAACTGTTTTCACCAGCCTGTTTTTATTAATTCTGTCGGTTGTTGTACTTTAAAATATACTTTGCAGATGAAACCTACATGCTTTTTTTGCATACCAAAAAAAGCAGAGCTGGTATTACTTTCTGATAGTAGGTGGTACCTGCTAGGAATCAATCCACAGATGAGAATCTCGGCATACCTAGGAATAGCCCCTGAAGTCTAGTGAAGGATGTCTGGGTTGACTAAAGAAGCCTGTAAGTTGTCAGTTAAGTTACTGCTATGACCTAAATGTTTGTCTGATCCTAATACTAATTAATTTCGAGCTCTACATTAAAAAGTTACTAAAAATTTACTATTTTATATGATAGTCAAGGGTGGTTTTCAGCATGCCAACCTGTACTCTCCATGGGCGTGTCTTCAAAGTAGATGGCTGTTTTTCCTCAATTCAGCAACTCCTAACTCCCTCTTACGGCATATTGTTCTCCATTAATTTGTAACGCTTTCGTGAGAGGTATCAGAGATGGGTAAAAAACCTAGGGCGCTGTTTACTAATGGCTTGTATTAGTGAATTTTGTCAAAAATGTGGCGCTTTGTATTGTTTTGTGAATTGTTGCATCTTAGTAGCAATTCAAACACTTACTAAAAATTGCAGTTTTCATTTTTTGCAAGTTGGAAGCTGAGGAACAGCAAGGCTTTCTGGGCAAATGTACAGCTTGTGCACATTTTATATAAAGGGGTGAGCTTCATTTTTAATAGCACAGTCTGTCACACCTTCGTAACGAATCCGAGTAAAAGCCATACACCAGGAATATACCAAGAATAAAAGAAAATTTCAAACTGTGGGGGTTTTTTGGGTTGGTGGGGTTTTTTTTCATCTTCTGTCATCTAGCTAGCTAAGGGGATTACAAAGGCTTCTGTAAATGTCAGAGTTTGTCATAGTGTTTAGCACTCTGTAAAGCCTTGCGCAGCTTCTCTGTTCACATGGTACTTGCTCATTATGCAAAATCAGTTAGAAATTTCCTACATGAAGTAGCAGCAGTTCTCCCAGGTAAAAATAAATACATTTATGCCACTTTAGATGTTCATCAAGACTGTGGGGTTTTTTCATTATTTAGACATTATTTTGCTCCTATTAGTTCTGATAGCAGCTTTTCCAGTTGAAGTAATATGGCTTGTAAAGTTAAAATCAATTACAGTAGAGTATCCCTTATGGATATCCTGGAGGAGATAGCCTGTACACGCACTGCAGGTCTCATTTCAAACTTTGAAGGCTGTAATCTGAATTCAGTATGTGTAGCCATTAAGAATTAACACAAGATATAAAATCTTGCTGATTATGTTTATAAAATGTCAGTCAAGTAGCAGCTGATGCCTAGAGTTGTGTTAGCACAGTAAACTCAGGGTACAATGAGATACGTTTCAGGCATGTTTATTTTGGAAACCTTGGGAGAAATGGAAAAGCTGTATGACCTTGGAGACACCAGTTTCTTGATGAATGTTAGGAGTGTCAGAGGGATGTATGTCCTCCTATATATATATACACACACGTGTGGGTGTGTATTTTTCAAAGTTTCTGCTTTGTTAAAGCTACCTGTGCTATCTGCACTTGAAAGAAAAAAAAAATGATTCTGAGTTCTTATGCATGGCTTTTCTGTAATCATGGTGGCCCAAATTAATTTAGGCCTTTATGTGCCAGGATCAGCATGGAACCTGTGCCCATGGTGGTGTTCTGGGTGAGGCAAAAGCAGGTGCATTGCAAGAAACACTGGCATTGCTACATGAGGTATCCGTATAAGAGGTGGCTCTGGAGTGGGTGGCAAAAGTTAGACGAGGGAAAAGAGCATGGCTGGGGTATTTTGCCTGTGCAGGAGGACCAGGGAAATCTCCACTGCCCAAACCAGTAAGTCACACACTCCTATGGGTAAGGTACAGATTGTTCAGGAATTGCAGCATTAGAATTCTGAGAGGTCTCTTTCTTCCTGAAAATCAGGGAATCGTAAAGCACCAATTTATTTTTAGAAATACAGTGGGATTATGCTTTCTCCCTCTCTTTTTTTTTTTTCCCTCCACTTTGCTCTTGGTGTAAAATTGTGAGGTTCTTCAAATCTCAGAGGATTTCATTGATTGTGACCAGTTTGCATAGATTACAAATTGGGGCCAAAAAGTTCAATATGTTTTTTTTTCCCCTTTCTAAAAATGCTTAATATTTTTCATGCTATAGTTTATTAAAATACAATTTTAGCTTAATATAGTGTAACTGTATTTGCTTCAAAAATACATTCATCTTATATGACTCATATCTTGTGTGGGCGTAATGTACGTTACACAGCGTGTTGAAAAGAATTGTCTTAAACGTTGATCAGCTTTTTGAGGGAAAGGGAGAACTGGGGAATGCGCAGCTCCAGCAGTTCCCCAACTTTCACCCTGGAAGTCAGCACTGATTCTTCTGTTGATACATTCCTTTTAGTAAAGCAAAACGTTGTTAGCAGCATGTAATAGCCACAAGCACAAAGAAAGCTCAAATTGCAATTTTTACCCTCCACTAATATCCAGCTATCTTCACTGATAACGGCACCTTACCAAAGTGCAGCGCAATGTTTTTTTAAAAGGTAAACAAAGACCAAAATATCATACTGTACCTGTTTAACAGCATACAAAGGTAGCGAAATAAAGGGAGGACATTTTTCTTATTACTGCTGCTTCTTTATGAAAGGTGGTTGTTTTTCTGGAGTGGAAAAATGTCAGCTTTATCCAGTATTCCCAGAAGCATTCGTCCAGCGTATTGCATATTTGGAGAGTCAGTGCAGTTCAGGCACAACAAATTGTAAAGGTTCATATAAAGCCATGCAGTCCCAAAAGATCCGCATTTGGCACTTTTGCCTTGAGAAGTCCATGGAGGCAATAGACTCATAGAAATTTAAGGTGTTTATGAACTGTATGCCAGGTACTACAGCACTTTCTGGAATGCTACTTATTCCGTTTGGGTAACTTTTCCATACCTGTGACAGGGCAGTCTGCTGCTGCCATACATCATATTAAGAAACAATGGTGAAAAAACGTCTTCCTCTGCTTTGCTTCTTCTTTGTTTATCTGTGTTTTATGCAACAACATTTTTGCTAAACCCCTTTGCTTTCCTCGCATAAAAAATAACGCCACACCCAAACCCAAGTTGCCTTAGTAGTAAACTAGACAAGGCTACTTGCCTTGATTTGCTCTAACAGGGGGCTAGGTGGTCACTGGGGTAAACGTATGTATATACTTTTTTAATTTTTTTTATCACTTACGAAAAAGTGTTAGAGCGCTGCCTAGAACCCAAGTATGCAACTTCTCAGAAAAAAGTGTTGTTTTTTGGATATGCCACAATGAACGTGTATGTGATAGACATACATTTCTAGATAACACCCTGAATATAAAGCTAGTGAGGACGTGGCATGATACGTTTTAATAGTACCTCAGTACGCATCAGAGTATCAATTTGACGTCTTTGGAGAATTTACATGATGGTTGTAAGTGCATGTGAAAGCCAAGGCTGCTTCATTGCCGGTCCTGCTTATGTGAACAGGATCACTCTAAGGGAAAGTTGAGACAGATGTTCTCATTCCACCATCATTCTGCCACGCAGACAAACTTTTTATCTGACTGATGCAGAGGTTTCATTGCGTTTCAAAAAAAAAAAAAAGGCCAGAAAAAAAGGCTGGAATCAAAGAACAGCCTTCCAGCCTGATGTTTAGGTTATAGTTCTCTAATGAATGTGTAATTATTTATAACATGTGGAACAGTTTCAACAGCAGAGTGTGGGAGCTTTAAAAAAATAATCAAACAGGCTTACTCCAAAATGCCTCTTATGGGTAGGGTTTATGGGAATTATCAAAGGAAATAGGACAATGAGGTTTGAATTCTCTCAGATAGTAGATAAAGGCGGGAATGAAACCTGCATCTCACAAATTTGGAGTAATTGCAGTGAGTGTTGAACTGCATATTTGTTAGAAGGTGGTGGTATCACATCGTTCTCTTCTTCATAATCATCTGTTATGTAAAATCATTTGTGTTGGAATTTGCAAATATCATCTGGATGACCAACACAGTGTTTTTCCTGCAAATACTGGATTTATTAGGGAATGTGCAGCTCTAGTTTTAGTAGCATGTGAGTTTGATTTCCTAGAGACCATCAGTCATTTAAAATACTTGATGGATACTAATCCTTTTGTGTATATGTGCTTGACTATATGTATTTTTTACAGGAAACCACTTTCAAATATTTCTCTCTTGATCACATCAGTCACTTTATATGTAATTAAAATGCTTTCTATTTGATTGAGGCCCACAGAAATGTAAAATCATCTTAATTAATTGTCTTTGAGGCTTTGACACTAACTTAAAAACCAAGTTTCTTGTTTGTATGAAAGTCATAGTTCTTTCAATGATGCTATAAACTATGGTAGAAATTGGCTTTCCACAATGACTTAACCAGTCATAACAGAAAACCTAAAAAAATCTGATTTTACATAAGCTCTGGTCAGGCAAAGTCAGAGAAAATTTGCCTAACAAAATCCTGCTACATTAGATGAGGAAGATGATGATGATGATTATTATTATTTATGTTGCATCAATCAATGCTCTGTTTTACTCTCCTCAAGCTGTAGTCAGCCTTTTCTTTTTGGCAAATTTTATATGTACTTCTAGTTTCATTTTGTGTACGTGCTAGGAGTGACTAAATAAAGGCAAGCTGGCTTTCATCTCCATAATTAACACTTGCATGAAGCATAAAATGTGAAAATTAGAAATGAGGATGCAATGGAGGGGGGAAGCTGAACCTGCCTGATCTTTTCTGGTTTGAAACCGCTTGACAGATCAACCCTTTGAGATTCAAGTTGTATTTAGTGAAATGTCAGTCGGAAGCTGCTGAGTAGGAGGGACGGCGTCACTCACTCCTCAGAGACAGCTAATCATATCGCGGCGAGGAGGAAGAACTGTTTAATTCCTGCAGACTTCAGTTTTCAGAGAGTCTTGTGAATTGCTCTTTGTAAATTTGTTCTGCCAGGGCTAGAGGTAAGCAGGGCGCAGGTACACGATCTCAAACAGAAGCTTCCAAACTCAGCTCTCCCACCAGCTGTTCCCCAGCATAAGGGCCCCAGTATTTACTCCCCATTTCTACCCCCCAGCTTCTTTTTTACACGAAGCAAAAGCAGCAAATAGTTGGAGTGGTACTAGGTAGGGAAAAAAAATGTTTTTTGATATCGTGAGTTTCATTGCCTGCCTGTGTTCACTGCCTGGAGCATAGAATAAAAAACTGTACTGAATTTGAAGCCAGATTTGATCATGAATAGGGAACATAATAACCATTTTGTAGGACTCAGGTTATAAATAACATTAGACTGGATGGCAAGGTGGGCAATCCAGAGTTGAATTGTCTGAGATGACAATGCCTGAGATTTTAAAAAGGGTTCTTAAACATACATGAACTTACTTGGTGCAACAAAAGCTTTAAAGTACATTGCTGCGAAAAAAGAATAGAAGTCATTGCTCCATCTTAGGTTCTAGGCATCCTGGTGCAAACTTGGGAAAGTAAGAAGCGGTCTAACACGGCATTTCCAATCTCCTAGGCTGAGTAAACTCTTCCTGTGTTTCAGTGTGAGACCCAGATGTTGGGTCATTTTTCTTACTCCTGTTGGAGAGAGCAGTGGCTGATGCTGGCAGGTTCTCGGGCAGCCTGTAGGAGAGACCAGATACTGCTTACCTAGTCTGGAGTCTGGGGCAGGAGCTGACAACCTCCAGATGAAATGCTGCTGGTGTAGAGGTGTGTCAGCAGTGCCACCACTCTCTGGGACTGTAAAGTCCAATGCAAGGCTTTAAGTCATCTCTTTCTGTTTGGCATTTGTAGCTCAGATACCATGGAGGTATGGAAAGCTGAGTGGCAAGTGGTAGCCATGCGAAGCAGCAGAGTTTAACTGGCAAACCTGTAGGCACTTTTAGGACTAGACAGACTTTTCTGAGAATTACACTCTTCCTCAGGCTCTTCTTTTCTGGTTGTGCCCCCTTTCAGACCTTCCAGTCCTGGCATGGATCTTGACTGAGTTCCTGTGTTAAGAGGTGAAATACACTGTGAGAAAGCAAGTCCAGAACTGTAGCAGAGAAAGATGAAAATGATTAGGAAAAAAACCAAACTGATTTTCTTTAAGGAAGCATGAAAGCTGTGGAACTGACCCTAAAGAGAGCCTGAGACTCTTCCAGCGGATAAGTAATTTTGGTTATATCTAAAGCTGCACAAGAGAAACGGTGTAGGCACACCCGTAGAGTCTGTTAGGTACGCCCAGTGTCATACTGTACTGCTTTGGGTCCAAGGGTGAGCTTTGGCATCCCTCCAAGGCTTTGTTCTTGGCAACTTAAACCTACTATTAGTTAAGTTCCTCTCTCCTCTATTTCCATGCCTACCATATTTGCTTTACAGCGGAGGACTGGCCAGAAGGGACTGTAGTTTTACTTGTGGCCCCTTGATTATGGTGCATCTGGAGAGTAATAAATAGAAAGTATTTAACTGGCATGCTGTACATTGGTTAGAGATTACCAAAATCAAGCATGTTTATCTTTGCGATGGCAATATATTAATAAAAATGGTGTGTAGCCTTGATCAGTGTAGATCAAGGCCATTTTTTCCTATTATCTCTGAGTACATTACTTTCATTGTCCTTTGTACATGAGTGAAAGACGGTCGGGTTTAAAATACAATGGTTTAGAATAGTTTTTTAGAATAGAAAGCCAACCATCATGATAAATTAAAACTTAATTTATTTTCATTGTTTTCTTTAGAAATTTATTTTAATACCTTGCTTAAGATATGTATGTCATAGTTTCTAATTGATATGTAAGAAGTAGAATAGATTTGTGGGGGCTAGGATAAGTCCTTTGATGAGAAGTACAGGGAACAGATGACAGAAAATGTTGTACGTGGGTAATGAGTGAATATGAATCTCCCACACATCTACGAGAACAAAGAAACAAACAAACAACTTAATATCATAAACAAAAGAGTGCACATTAAACAACAGAATTATAAACTATTTTTACTGCCATTTAAATTTACTTTTAATGTAATTAGTATCAGCCAGATAGAATTCAATGTTAATGTGTGAGCATGTATGAATTCATCCAGATACATAGGAATGCATAGATAATACATTTAGTACTTGAGCACAGTTAGCAGAACGATGTCATCATGCAAAGAGGTGTTCACACTGTATAATTACCTTATGACAAACAGATACAT
Source organism: Burhinus bistriatus (assembly GCA_013397275.1). Lineage (NCBI taxonomy): Eukaryota > Metazoa > Chordata > Aves > Charadriiformes > Burhinidae > Burhinus > Burhinus bistriatus. Next base: position 413,606 of record VYXH01004149.1, read on the forward strand.
TGGGATTATAAAGAATCTTCAATCAAAGTACTATGCCATTCTGCACAGTATATAATTTTAAATAGAAGTGTTCCAGCTGTTGCCAGTACTGCTGTCAAGTTTGTATCTAATCACACTCCCAGCAGTAGAAAGCCTGATTTAATGCTGCTTCTCTGGTCTGAATTTTTAAGAGTCCAGGTTCTAATCCCCAGTGTTTTTGCTAGGCTGTCCAAGACCAGCTCATTACACGTGTTAAAGCGCCTGAAAATTTGAGATTTGCCCACCCAGTGATGTTTCCAAAACCACTTTACTATTATCTGCCCTGTACAGTGCCTAAACAACTTTTAGAAGTGTCTAGTATCGATCATATCTCAGGAGTAAAACAAAAAAAAACCCCTTTATTAACAAAAAAATAGGGGATGACAATAATTCCTGCGGAATTATTTTTTCCTTTTACTATCCTTCTAAAAATTGAGCTTTTAGAACTTTTGGTTCAGAGTCAGGGACAGAGACTGACCCAGTGGTGAGAGCATTCACCAGTCCCATGAAAGGATCAAGGTTGATCTTCAATATTACACTTGCTTATGTGAAAGGAAAGATTGCCAAGGCTAAGATTCTCCAACAACTTCATAGCTGACAAGAAGAGAGTCTGAAATCCAGGAATCTTATCTGCTTTGTTCATAAATCTTGTTCTCCATCACCTAAATCCTTGAATGATGGGCTAGTATGAGATACATTAGAAGAAGAAATACAGACAGGTACCTGCCTGTCTCAAAACTGGTATAAATCAGCCCTATAGATATATGTGAGAGAGTGTGTGCGTGTGTACATACAGAGTTATGTATATATTCAATTTGGTACTGATATTTTTGCTAAAAATCAGAAATTTCTAGCCTGTTCTTACCTACTTTCTGACAAGCACCAGACTACTGTAAAAAGATTGACATGTACCGTCAGGACTTCAGATTTTTAATTTGCCTTTGCCTTTAAGATTTAGCTAATGCTAATTAGTGTGCCATATTTAATATAAAATAATCTGTTTAGAGGCTGTCAATCTTTTATTTCTTGGCTTATTAAGAATAATATAGTAAATATGATCTAGTACTTTTGAAGATGTCCTCCAGCAGAATTAGGAATATAAGAACTACTATTTCAGTTTTTTTCTAAGACTAAAAATGAAATACTTGTAAAACCAATTAAGAATGCAGAGAATCAAAGAAAAGGCCCAATGACTTAATATAGTTATATACCACAAAGATAGAGGAAAATGCCCAAACATTTAAAAATGGTAGTGGTTCTTCACAACTCACCTTTTCACCCCATGTTTATAGCAGAAAAATGTCTTTTGCTTGGTCCATCTAAATACAAAAAGAATGTTTTGTTGGTTGGGTTTGAAAAAAGCAGAAAAGTTGCCCTTAAGTTCTCAGCCACCCTGTAAGTTGACAAAAGACATCTTGTAGAGAGCACCAAAAGATTTAAAGAAGAATTGGTGGCTCAATAATATTGTTCAGCACAAAGCTGCCAATAAGCTTCCCTCTGCAGAGCAGATAGGCTGTTAAATAGGCTTATAGTTGGTGCCCCCAAATTCATATGACCAAGTTCTCAAAACAAATCCCCTGGGTTTAGATGAAATCCCTAAAGAAGGGTCATGAGGATGCCTTCCCTACCTTGTCCTGCCTTCGCATTACTTTTTGATGACCAGAACCTGAAAACTGCTGAACTGGGAACTAATATTTTAAAACAGCCTTTGCATACAGAAGTTCATTTAACTGTAATCTGGTGGGATCTGCTGTCAGGAATTCAGGTCAGGTTCCGGGACTCCGAGGACAAACAGCAAGTAACCTCTCTGAAAGTACTACTGCTTTAATTTTGACAAGCATGTACTGAAGAGAAGCAAGAAATATGGGTAAACTGTACAGCTTGACATTTCCTACTGAAAAAGAAATGTCTCCAGAAAAATGCAAGGACACAAGAAGTGCAGTTCATCTCAAGAGAGTTCTTCAAGTGAAACTGAGGCAAAGTCTTACAGCCAACTCTCACCACCTACTGTTTGGCTCTTTCTGTTGTCAATGAAGAGAGAGAGAGAGAGGCAGGCACCTCTGAAAAGCAGTTCTTTTAAGAGAAGGAGGTAAATCAGTCCCTCTGTCTACCCATCCTGAGCAACATCATACCTTCCCTAAAAGTAAGGACAAAGTCAGGGTGGCTTCAGTCAAGGCTGTTCCCAGTTTCTTTTTGGAGTTTGAAGTCCTTAGTTCTGTCATGTATTGAGCTCCTCTGGGAATACTCCATGCATCAAAGACCATCTATTTATGAAGTTCATTTCAAGTGAAAGTTGACATTTTTATAGAAGAAAATGAAAATTTAGTGAGTGTAATTGGCTTTACTTTGGCTTTATTACCAAATTTATCGCCCTAATTTTTTACATAGTCTCTTGGAAAATCTGGCTTTTTCTTTCCTAAGGTAAATTTCATAATTACATTTATAAAATTGTCATGGAGTGTTGAGATTCTTGTTAGTTGAACAAAAACATTTGTACTCTATTTTGAAGTTTTATTAACTCACAAATTAAAAATGACCTGTGTCATGTTTTGTGTATGTACACACACAGAGCCAATATTCTGCATTACCAGTGCATCCAAACATAACTGTGATTTGTATTATATACTGTCCCAATTAGTGGATACGTTGAATTTCTCTGCCACAGAACCTTCGCTAATTGATGAGGGTAAGAAAAGAAACTAGTAGGAAAATAAAAAATTAGGTGGTACTCAGATTTCGGGTGGCTTATCAGAATTTTCAGAATAGGATCATTTTTTAAATGCTTCTGTTACTTCCCATTTGTTATGTACCTTTTGGTTGTCTAAGTGAACAACAGCTATTTTCAAAATTCATTAAAATATTATAAAACAAAGTTTTCAAAATGCATTTAAATATTCTAACAGAATTTCACCTGACTTACTACTACACTGTTAGAGATCGTTTTCTCTTTGTGACCGAGGACACATTGATTTCAGGTTATTTTATTATGGTTTCTTCCTGTCACCTGGCAGAAAGGGGGGGAAAAGATGATGACCATTAAGGATATTTTTTGTTTGTTTTTTTCCTTCCACCTACAATCATTGCTGAGAGCAGTCCCCGCTGCCTGCAACAGCTGATACTTCACATGTCAAAAATCTACCGAGTCCCCAGCCTTCAGCCAAGAGCCCATTCCAGTGCTCCCTGAGCCTCCTGCAGGTCTTTGCATTGCACAAATCTATTTAAACAACAGGCAAAATGGTTTCCGAACCTTGGTCTCTTAGCAGTACTGGTCCAGAAGCATGGCGTTTGTTTACATTTATTGTGTTTTGGTATCTACTGTAACTCCAAAATGTTCACGTGACTCTTATTTAAAATAGATAATCATGCTGCTATAAAACTGCATTATGTAGATGCTAAGCTGTGCTTAGTGCATATCTGTGCTTCCCTGTTTGTGGGTGTTTGTTATTTTTTCTGTGTGGGAGAGTGTGTGTCTATGCATGTATGCAATATGTATATTTTTAATATACATATATGTAGGTGCATAACAGCTGTGCTCCTCTATTTCACTTTAGCAGCCTTTGCCTCTCTCTTTTTGCTGTTTTTCTTTCCAGTAAATATTTTTGGTTTGGTGATCTGGTGCTGGATTAGGTTTCTGTTAATAATTTAGTGAAGCCAAGCAAGGAAGGAGATGAGGGACGTAACGTTAACTCTGAGCAGCGCTGAGCAGCTTCTTTGTAAATTCATATCCTAATTCCTTTTCTCAGTAGAAGTCCTGTTGTACTGCAGCAACATAGAAACCCTCTTTAATGCTGTCTTTTGCCTCATGGTTTCGGTAAGAAAGCTGTAAAATAGTGTTTATTTGCAAGCTCGAATTATTTTTATTGACGAAAGTGCGTTTCTGGGAAACTCTTACTGCACCTAAATGTGTATCCTTTTAAGTTTTTTTTTTCCTGAGAATTTTAAACTCTCTTCCCCAACATGTTTAGGTACTGCATGAGATGGAGTGGTATGACTACACTGACTGTAAGGGGGTTCCTGCAAGGGTAAAGGTGGTCTGCTCATTGCTTCTCTTCTGTATCTTTCAATATCATTAACCTTTACTGATTGGATTGGTCTTGAATGATTATTAGGTTAGGACTTTGTATTTTCTTGATGAAACAAATACTGAAAGTTAATGAGGGATTTTTATTCCTAATTTTAGAAATGTTAAGTATGAAAGTAGTCCAGGAAGGCAGCTGGCCTGGTAGCCAGAAGATGTAAAGAATGAATAACAAGTTGTCGGGCTGAAGAGTGTAGCATGATACGCTGTCTCATGCAGCCTGTGTGGCAAACTTCTCTATGTGCAATATAGAATCATATCTTCTGTGGAAAGCAGAGGTACCTCCTACAGATTTTAGCCTAGGAATCTCTTCCAGTTGCTAGTTTAGTTTGAATCTGTAACCCTTCAAGCCTTACGCTAACATACAGCCCACGTGTCTCTAATATTCTTGTAGCACAAATACTGGTCTACCCGTTTTTCCTTCGTGCTCTATGCTGCTTTGTTAAATAATGAAACCATCCTCAACCTAATCACGTATGGGTTTTTTTTTGTTCTTTTTCTTTTTGGAGATTGTCTCCCTTACTCGTTTTCAGAATCAGGGTGTAGTGCTAGCAGTTCAGTTGTACGTGTGTCCTCCAGCACTCTCTTGTCTTGGGGTTATTGGTTCATATGGAGCCAGTGTGTATTCATAGCATTGGAGGTTAAGTAGGTTATGAAAATGAAGATCAGCTACATCTTTCCTCCCTTAAAAGGACCTCAGTGTTCGCCAGTAGAAGGCTGTAGCATGCTGTAATGACTTGGGCAGACAAAGTGACTGGACAGATTTATGAGCCTTTTGTCACAGGAAACCCCGAATGTGCTGGCATAGGAAGCGATCATGTTCTAAATTAATCAAGCCAGTCACTGATGACAGGGGAAAACAGAACGATTTGTCTAGAAAAAAAGAGAGAAAGATTTAGCTTTCTTTTTTTTTTTTTAAAAAAAAAAAAAGGTTCAGGCTTCCTTTCTGGAATTTAACAGGACTTATTTTTTCCTTTATTTTGCCAGTACCTCATGAGGCTGTAAATGTGATATATTGGAGCTGACCTAGAATATAATCTGCTATTGAGTTGTGTGTTTATCCAGTCCAGGTAATTATTTTCTTAAACATTTCTGGCATAATATTTCTGAATTGCAAATAAAAGCAAATGACAAACAGATATGTAGAAATCACCTATCGTAAAAATCCAATCTGTATTCCTAAATCTCAAGGGTTTCAGCTGTTCAGCCCTAATGCAAGAACACTGAAGTCTATTAGACATGAGCAGCGAGTAATAGGAAATAGGAAATGAGAAAAATATGTAGAAACGACTTGCATTGTTCTGGATCAGGGTGCAATTCACATTGCTTGATCACAGATAACTTGCGCATCTGTCTACACGACATAAGTTATCAAGTAGAGGTAGTAGTTTGCTGGTGAGTTTGTTGATACGAATGTAGGGAAGGTATTCCATGTTGAAAATGTGACAGCATAATTTTCTTAAGGTTTACATGCGCACACATTTTTGGATTAATACCCTGCAGAGGTGCTTGCATACCGTAATTCTTAAGAATTTGGCAGTTTATAGTTAAGAAAATTACTCATTATGATCCCTACTGTATTGTTAAAGCTAATGGCAAAAATTTCTATCACAGGATCAAATGTTCTAGAGCATATCAGTAGATAAGAGTAGTTTAAGGAGGGAACGAGAAAAGTCTTACGTTTTTTGAGTGATACGTTCCAAGAACAAGAAATAAAATGTTTGAAAAGTAAGCACAAAACACGTTGAGAAAAGTACAGTTAATTTGCTGAGAGGGTTCAGCATTGCTTATTAGGAACTACAGGAAAGAATTCAAAACAGTGAAACATTTCAACCTCCACCATAATCTGTTAAGGTTTTCTCTTGAGTTAATTCCAGGTAACATATTGGAAAGTTGTGCATTCAAAGCGTCCATAATACCCATATGCATACAGAGAATATCTTAATTTTGGGTTGTGCTCTCAAGAACTAAAATAATCTGGTGTCTGAAGATGTTCATTAAAATCCCTCCTTTCCCTAGTTTTATGTGTATATGGACAGAGACATAATGCATGAGGAGAGTAGGAGCTAGACTCAAATCTATTTTGAATGAAGTCAACTTTAACAATTTATTTTGTTAAAAAACCACAGATAGTGTCACATAATTTGAAAAAATACAGAAATATTCTTTTCTATTTATGCCTAGCAATCACAAATTCCTCTGGAGTATCTTAGTTATATGGACTAGTAACAAGTGTCTCCTTTGTCAGCTGTTCAAACAATAGAAGTTAAATATTAGTAAAAGTATTAGGAATTTGCAATTTTAGAAGATGGATGATGAAGTGTAGTTTGGTTCATTTTTTTTTTTTTTCCAAAAGTGATTGGAACAAAACAGAGGATATCCATTCCTGGGTACTTGCAATTTGACTGCACGTACAGGAACAGCTGAAGGTAACTAAACACTTGCTCTGATAACAAGGAGGAGAAAGTTTAACTAACAGAGCTCCAAAACACAGCAGCTGGCTTTAGGTACAGGAGATGTCGGTGACTTGGCACAGAGAGGCAACTTGCCCGAGAGTTAAATGGCGGCTGCATAACTGTGAATCTAATATTGCCATTTAGGTACAAAGTGTTTATATTTCTTTAGTATGTAGGAGAATGGACAAGAACGGATGTGGCTAATGCACAGCATTGCATTCGAGGATGTGGTAATTCCAAACTCGCTGTGTGTGGTGTCTGTGTCAATGTGCAAATAAAATATTTCAGAAAGAAAAACATTTTATGTATACTTTAGTACATTTTAAAACTTGTTTTTTTTGTTGTTAAATCTATTTACTTTCAGTTTGGTAATAATTAGTATTCTACAGTTTCTAAAGAAAAATACTATTTTTCTAAGAGGTTTTACATGCTTATTGAGGGCACAATTTCAATAATGAGTAAATAAATAAGAAATGATTAGTTTGTTAACTGCCTACTGCTGTATGAAAAATTTGAAAAGTGGCCCAACAGCAGGTAAGTCAAGGGGTATGGAAGTGTACCTGACTGTGTGCTATGATCCGTAATACTTGGGGGGGGTAATTACATGGAGAATTCAATGTTCTACTTAAATGTTTTACTTGGTAATTCGCAAGTCTTTTTTTCTTCTCTCAGGTTTTAAAGAGTTATAAAACAGTATTAATTTACTCTAAAATAATACTACAGCTTGGTGTTTATTGGCATCCCCTCTTATTATTTGCCTCTATTATTGCTAATGAAGTAACTGTGTAAGAACAAGGCCTTACCTTGTAGATCTTTATCTCATCACCCACAGCTGCCTCCTACACAGGTTACTGATAATTAAAACAACTAATAAATATTAAAGAAGCAAAACAAAAGCAGTACTGGGTGGCGATTTTACTTCAACATAGGGAATTGGTTGTTCAGACCCGTAGGCAACCGAAACCCTTTAGATGTCTCAGTGAAAGAGTGAATGCTTTGTTGCTTCCCAGTCTATAAAATGCTGGCTGTAATAACAGTCTGTCCAGCCCACCTAGGACCTCAATGTGTTTATGTTCTTTTACCAGCAAGGATAGAATAAGTTTCTATATTAACTTTTTCTTAAACTTGTAGTAAAATCTTTTTACTAGCCTTTATTTATCTACTAAAGTAGATGTTTTTATGCTAAGTGTAGAGGAAAAAATGTGTCCTTAAACGCTGTTCAAATCACTGTGTTTAAAGGTTTAAAGTCTGACTTGCAAAAGGAGCTCTGTCTCACCCCCGCATGCAGTCCGTGGGGTTGCTGTGTGCAAGTGTGACCCTCGGACCACGGCACCAGTTGGGCAAACACCATCCTTCCTTCCTTCTTCCCTGCCTCCCTCCGTGGCAGCTGTGGGAGAGGAAACAGGTTTTCGGTCCTCCCTATGTCACCTCCTAAAGTGGTGGTTTCTGCCTTTCTCTGCACAAAGCAACCTCCTTCTTCCCTGGTCACTCATGGAAACTCTGGGTTGCCATTCAGGGCCAGAGTGTCCTGCTTTCTTTAGCCATTTATTTTATCTTTTAATCTTCATTTGTTTTATTCATGGACATCAGTGATGAGTGGTGTCCCTCGGGGGTCTGTATTGGGACCAGTACTATCTAACTTCATCAATGACATAGCAGGATCGAGTGCACCCTCAGCAAGTTTGCAGGAGACACCAAGCTGAGTGGTGCAGTGACATGCCTGAGGGACGGGATGCCATCCAGAAGGACCTGGACAGGCTCGAGAAGTGGGCTCATGTGAACCTCATGAGGTTCAACAAGGCCAAGTGGTAGGTCCTGCACCTGGATTGGGGCAAACCCCTGGTATCAGTACAGGCTGGGGGATGAAGGGATTGAGAGCAGCCCTGAGGAGGAGGACTTGGGGGGTACTGGTGAACGAAAAGCTCCACATGAGCCAGCAATGTGCACTCACAGCCTGGAAAGCCAACCACATCCTGGGCTGCATCAAAAGAAGTGTAGCCAACGGGTCGAGGGAGGTGATTCTGCCCTTCTACTCTGCTCTGGTAAAGACCCCACCTGCAGTACTGCATCCAGCTCTGGACCCCCCAGCACAGGAAACACATGGGCCTGTTGGAGCAGGTCCAGAGGAGGGCCACAAAGATGCTCAGAGGGCTGGAGCACCTCTGCTATGAGGACAGGCTGAGAGAGCTGGGGTTGTTCAGCTTAGAGAAGAGAAGGCTCCAGGGACACCTTATAGCACCCTTCCAGTACTGAAAGGTGGCTTATAAGAAAGACGGGGACAGACTTTTTAGCAGCTCCTGTTGTAATAGGACAAGGGGTAATGGTTTTAAACTAAAAGAAGGTAGATTCAGACTCGATATAAGGAAGAAATTTTTCACTATGGGGGTGGTGAAACACTGGCACAGGTTACCCAGAGAGGTGGTAGATGCCCCATCCCTGGAAGCATTCAAGGTCAGGTTGGATGGGGCTCTGAGCAACCTGATCTAGTTGAAGATATCACTGCTCATTGCAGAGGGTTGGACTAGATGACCTTTAAAGGTCCCTACCAACCCAAACCGTTCTATGATTCTTTTGTGGAGTAGGAGAGGCACATTAGCTAGCTTAGAGAAAGAGATGTTACTTATCAATAAGAAAATTCTTCAATTTAAAAAAAAAAAAGTCTGCGTGTTTGGAAGGTGTTATGTTACTCGGTCTTCCTGCCCTAGGAGCTGTAAGGAGGCAAGGTGTACTCCTGTTCCATATGCAGTCCTTTCTCTCTCTCAATCAACAGTGCCAAAATTCTCACTCTTCACTCCTTTAAAAAAGTAAATAAAAGCTCAGTAATGTTTTAAAAAAATAAGCATAACAAATACTGAGTTAAAGGGAAAAATACTGAAAAGCAAAAGGAAAAAAAATGTCCCTTTGGAGTGCTAATGTGGTTTGCATTCAAAGAGGAAGTCATTTTTGATTAACAAGGAGGTAATGTTTCCCCACAAGGGTGGGTCGGAGATGATGAATAAATAATGTAATCAAATATTAAATTAACTTTATTTAAAAATCTTATTTGCATGTTACTTTGTAAAAAGGTTATTGATGTAGTATTTTGTTTACTGTTATTGTTCTGAGGCAATTTTGTAATAAATAGAGAAAGGGAGCAGTAATAGCATTCAGTCTTTCAACACAAATGCATATGTATTGATTATTTCTTTTTCTAAGAAATCCGTGAGCTTTTCCACCTTTCTGCATCAGAATTTTTCCAGGAACAGTTTTGTTTATCATAATAGTATGTTTGAGAGGATGGCATCGTAGAAAAGTTTTGCTCTCCACTTCTGTAGAGAAATTCTCTTTATCGTTTTGTACCTCACAAAGAGAAGCAATAATGTCCAGTTCCTGACACAGTTAGGCCAGGAGAAAGAGAGAGGGTCGTGCCGTGCCGAAGCGGATGAGGGGCCGAAGGACAAGGGCTGCACTTGCCTTGTCTAGTCCAGTGCTCCTCTGGGATTTTAGTTAATTACAGCAGCCCGTCGACAGGGCCAAGGCTGGGGCAAAGGATCAGGGAGGTGTAAGTGGCCCTGCTCTCTGTTGTACTGCTGCAGACAGTAGTTAGCCTTGAGGCTTCCCATTCACAGAATGGGAATTTAGTGTATTTTGGTAAAAATACAGTTAGTCCCATTTTTGCCTAATCTCCTGTGAAACTGGTATGTTCTGTAACAGGTTTCCAGTGGAAAGGAAAGAGTGGTGTATTTCTATTCTACTTCTCGGTGTGCGGCGTGGTAATATCATGGCATTCTTCTGTGATTTAACTTTACCGCTTTCACTGTGTTTTAAAATTGCGTAATTTCGTAGACTATGTCTCCTGAAGACTATATTTCATGGTGCCATGGGATACCAGGAAGGGTTCCTTGACAAAGCTTGAGAAGATTTAAAATGATGCTTCTCCAAAGGAGCCCATTGCTCCTGATTAACATGAATTGATTTGATGGAAGTGTTTCTCTAGCTCACTGGCAGGTCACTTGTGTAGGAAATTAAAGACTGAGGTTGCAGGCCCAACAATGATTGAATTTATTTACTAGCTTGTGTTTCTGTTTATGAAGGTGAGCGATGGTTTCCATTATAACCTGTTTGCATAGCAGTATAGCACACCTGCTTTGCGGAAGACAGTACCGTAAAGTACTCGCTTGGATTGTCTTGTCTCTCATTGCAGAGGTCATTGTCTCCTGTGCTGTATAAATATAAACAAAAGAGCCAGAACACGTAATGAATCTGGTTTAAATAAAGCTATTAAAACAGGTAGTCACGGTAGGCATGTTATAGAACAGGGTATCACCTGAAATTTTGTGGAAATGCTGAACAATTTTAAATGATTGGTAAATCTGAAACTGTGGCAGGTATAATAAACATATCTCGCTGCTTAGAGATCTTCAGAGCCCTTTATGCTCACAGAAAGCCAGGTCTAAATTGTACTGTGGAGATCAGTGAAATCTCTGACGTTGTACTACACAGTGGAACACTGGAAGAGATGGTATTAACACTTTTAAAATGGGAGGCTTATGTAACTCATACAAGGAATAAAATGCTAAGCAGTGAAATAAATTTGTGGTATGGTACTTCTTTTTTTTTTTTTTTTTACATGGTAATATTTGATATGATTTATTTGGAGTTGTGGCCAATGTGATGGTGCAATACCTGAAAGATAACAGGACTGACATGGTTCTGAAGGTATTGGTGAAACACTCGGTCCCATTAGATGAATCTGCATAGATGAGGAAAGGACAATTTATTTTGTGTTAGGTGATATTTGTGATGCCCTTATTTCAAACATGAGGTTTTCTACCTTGCAAGTAGGAGGTAAACACCGCCCTGTTTTTCATGGCCAACGTCATACCTAATGACAACTGTGAGGTGGTTGTATGTTTTCTTGTCTTTGCATATTTTGCGGGCTAACTCTTAACTCTGCAGAATCCACACTTATCTCTGGCGTGGTGCTAATAAGTAAGAACGCTACAGGAGAAGAACAGCTGTAGTACAAGGATACCATTTCAGGATGCTGAAAAAGGGATACAAAGGGGGTACATCTGAAAGTAAAATGCCCATGCGTGGGGCTAAGAGCCAACAGATTATTCCGTTTGTGGGAAAATAGCAAATATCAGGTGCCAGACTTCAGGATTTCGTAGTATGGGGGAACATCCATTAATATCTTTGGGATCTAAACCAGATTGTACTTCCCAACAGGTGTTTTGCAATATGTGGTCCCTGTACCCCCAATGATAACGGCTGCATCTAATGAATGCCCTTATGACAGGCGTATTGCCATGGAAACGAGAATGGTTGCAGACTACTTGATTTCTTGATTTATAGAAATTATAGCTTTCATAAAGTATTTCTTGCTCTTTCAAGCTCTGATTTAATTAGAAAGAAAAGTGATCTGTACGGTGTAGATGCTATCTCTAGCAGTTAACTGGAGCTGTATATTACCCCAGCTGTTGGCTTGTTTCATCTTGCGCTGTGTTTTGAGTGCTAGGCAGATACTAATCTACCTGCCTCATCTACTGGAGTTGTTACTTTAAGGGTAAACAAAACTTCATAGTGTGGTCTGTGGTGGTATAATGCAGTGATATATGGTCATCGGGTCCAGAAGCATGGCCACGATTCTGTTAGAGTGAATCTAGAAAGGAAACTACTTCAAACTGTAGCTCAGCCTAATTTGCACTCTGCCCTTAAAATGATTGTGGCTGTAAGGTGATTTTCTTAAACTAACTTACTTTCAGGAAGTTTTGATTTTTTTTGAATGGTTAATGCCATACTGGAAATAGGGCGTTGGATCCTCTGTGCTTCTCTGAAGCAATCTCTTAACCCTAATACATATATATTTGAAGAGTATAACCACAAGTATTGTTGTACCTTCCCCCTCTTCCTTACAGAGATACAAAAGGTGACAAGGTCAGAAATTGTGGCTGCGACAGTATCTAAAAATAAATAAAAAACCTTGTAGCACAAGTTCTGTCTGATGGCACTAACATCTGTTGCACCAATTCGTAAGCCAAAAGCGCCAACAGCTTGCTGCAGAAGTCAGGAGAGGGGAGTACAAAACCAGCGATGTTTACACACACGAGAGAGAACGATACGTATATACATATGAAAATAAAACACAGTTGTAAATGGTGATACCTAATTTGAAAATATTTGTGTCAATGTGAGATGCATAGCTCAATTTTAGAAATCATTTTAATAAAAGAAATGAAATAAATTAGACCTAGAGTCTCTCTGACTTCTCTGTGTGTATGTTTCTGCTGAGAAGCATAAACAACATTTTGGAAATTCCCAAATTTGACAGCTCCTGTGTTTTGAGGTTCACCAGTTACTGCCATTCCCTTCTTTCTTCCTCACTCAATATGTTGTGAATGTTTTAATGCAGGAATGGCTGTTAAAGTGATCCTAAATAAGACACGCTCCTGCTATCATTTCAGAAAAAAACAAATCTCAAGTGCTGTCAGCAAAGAAGGTTAGGGTTAGAATAAATCTAAGAATCAACTGTTGCAAGTAATGAAATGAAGAATTACTACCATGGGCTTAAGTGTGAGACCATTGCAAATAATTATTGAGAAAAATCATATTCCTAAGTGTTTATACCCTCTCTGTCTGAGGAACTGTGGCCTCCTACAATTAATCACGTTTACTATGAAGCCCAGATCAATCATCTCCATGTCATATATACACAGTATAGCTATGCTTCCGTAGTGCTTAGGAACTAGCCTAATAAACAGTATGTATATAAATATGTCCCATGAGTTATCTCAAATGTTATACTATAGATTTTTGTTTGTTTGTTTTAGTGCAAACTTGGAGGATGAAAATTAGTATTCATGATAGGTCAAGCAATATAACTGCACTTTTAAATTTCTCTGCTGAGAGTACTCTTCCTATTTGGACTGATACTTCTGAAACACGTATAGTAAACCTGAGGACATCTATGTGGCATAAGCAGCCTTTAAAGCCCAACTAGAAATACTATCGAGTGTAGTCACATCCTTTCCTTTTACAATGATATTAATGGAAAGAGTGATGATGATTGTGGCCCACAGTAGATGAGCAGAAATGCTCAAGTATGTCTTCTACCTTCTCCCTTTGTTGACATACCTGGTAATCATATTAAATGACAGCCGGAAGTATTATCTGAAAGGCTTTGTATATTGAAGTGCGACTGTCTTGATGTCAGGGCCACAACTCTCTCGAATAAGGTTTTGGTTGAGTGGGCCCACAGTATGGCTGTAGTAAAATACTATTCCAGTGTTTTGAAGGTAGCGGAATGTCCAGGTGAATGGACTGATGGTACATATTTCAGAACAGCTGCTGACTCATTAAATAGGATGCTTCCTGGAGCCATGGTAGACTTCAAGCCTTCTCTTCACCTGATTTGGAGAAAGTTTAGATTTGAGCTTAGGTTTTCTAACATGCTAACAATAGAAATATGCACTTTTTCTTTCTGGATGGTATTTTTGCAGGTATGTCCTAAAGTTTTCGTCTATGTTCTGAATCAGTAGTTGGGAAAGGTGAAACACTTTCATTTTGACATAGACATGACAGTATGATTTACCCTGGATTTACCTGGTTTTGCTCCTAATTAAAGCACTTTCATAAGTACTGATTGAGGGTTTTGTGTGCCAGTTACTTTAAAAAAATAACATTTAGTACAATCAACAGAGTTGTTACAGGTGCTAATTAGTGTAAAATAGTGTCTATTGCATTGCTATGCGGCATTAATATGCCTTTTAAATGTTTTATGTAGGAAGAAAAACCTTTCCAATACTTTGAAATATTTCACATCTTTACTTTGGAGAAGACTAAAGCCAATAATAAAGCGGGAAACTGTAGATTAAATGTTTTAGGTGTGGAAGAGGAGAGCAGAATTGTCACAGGGTCCACCAAGAGTTAGAGAGCATGTCCTTCACTTGAGCTGACTTACAAGAACTCCTGCAAGTAAGAAACTACAAGTGTATAAAAGTGGAAGGAAGAAGAGGGAGTGTAACTGATTCTTTTGATGACAATGCGCTTCAGTGGAGGGACTCAGGAGAGGTATCAGGACCAAACTGATTGTCAATTTTTTCATTAAACCTGTAATATATGGTTAAGGTATGGCTGAAGGTCACTTTCTTGAGTTTACAACAAGCTTGCTGAGAAAGAATTACTTGTAGTACTAAGTAGTGGAGATGCTTCTGTACTCGCTTGGACTGGTTGTCTGTTTACCGCTCACTGTCATTTCTGCAAGAAACGTGGGGTGAGTCCAATACTCTCTGACCAGGCTTTTTGTAGATATCCCACACATCCTGGAGACTGTAATGTTTAATATCACATTTACATATTGGAAGAATTTTGAGCAGAGTTATAGAAAATATACTGAAAATGCTATACAAATGTAAGTTACACTTAGCAAAATACAGCAGTTGCAGTACACAGGTCAATCACCATACCAAAGCCATCCCCATTACTGATCTCTATAATATGCCCACAGTCACGGTGCTGGATGTCACCAGTCACTGGGAAGGAGGATGTGGGTTGAAGCAGCTCAAGCCCATTGCTCGCTTTGGTATTTTTTTTGTAAGTTGTTGCATTTTTATACTCCTGGGCTGAGCCATGTGTACACACACTTCTGACTAACTCAGGGAGACATTCACACTCATTGAATGCAAGAAACATTTACTGCGCCAGTTGACCACTTGACCCTCGATAGCTGTATACTTCAAACAAAGGCCACCCGCTGGTCCACTTTGTGTTGAGATCAAGCCAACTTCCTTTGCAAAAGGGGTGGTCAGTCACACCCTGCCTGTTCCCGGAGCTACAGGGGCTCATGCCCTTTGTCCGTCTCCTCTGAGCCTTCTCTTCTGTTGCAGGGGTTTACTGGTTAGTCACAAACGTGCAGGCACTGTGGCTACTGCTTAGGCTGCTTTTAAAGAATAGTGAAGACATAACCTCAGTGTCCAAATAAAAATACTCTCTTAATTTTTCAGCATATAATCTTTAATAAATTCTTATTATTGGGATTTTAATTTTTACCAAGATGTATATCACCTGTTGATGTTCCTGACAGCATACATACATACAGAGGTAATGTACATTACACCGTTGTTTTAATTTCTCCATTTGTTCATAAATAAGCAAAAGAAGCATTCGATCCTGAGCTAAAAGAATACAGCCTAAACCAGTTCCATTGTGCTCACTGGCGTTTGCCAGCAGAAACTAGGAGAGTTTTTTTGTCAAGTCTCCATCCCATATTTATTTCAAGACGAACCTTGTGCTTTCAGTTCTTAATATGCCTTGTTTCAGTCATCATAGTCTTGAGTTTGCCAAAGGAAGAGTTAGAGGACAAAGCAGTGATTAAACAGTTGTCTTTATTACGTGGGACACATGACCTTGAATCTTCTGTGAAGACTTCTTATAGAAAAGGAAATCTGCCTGCAGAAGCCTTGTAGCAGTCACATCCCATTCCTTTCTACTTGGAAGGGGGATGTATGGATGCTCCACCTCTCTCTTTCTCTCAGGCGATGCGAAACACATTCTTAGATTTCCAGTATGGTTTATTCTAGGTAGCCAATATATGCATTACTAGAAGCATGAAAGCATGTTGTCATTACCCTGCATTGTTTTAAATACATAGTAAACTTCATCAGCCGGCCCAATAATATTAGCACCTACTTGCCGCATCTGCAGGAGAGCATTTGGAATGATCTCATGAAGCCTGTAAGAAAGAGCGGTTGGTGAAGTTACCTACCAAAGACAGGTATAGCTATCCCTACCGGGACTCTGTTCAAGCATCGCTACATTTGTTCTATCCTGGACTGCAACAAAAGATTCTTATCTGAGGAGAGAGTCCCAGTTCAGCAATGTAAAATTTTAATCAAAGCAAAAACCAAGCAGTTAAATCAAACAGACCCGAAAACTAGAAAGCTTCGTTTCAGTTGTTGAAGGCTTTTTTGTATAGTTGTATTCCCTGAAACTGGAAACGATCTATTGCCATGAAATTATTGGTTTTCTTGAATGAAGATTTTTTTTTTAAAGAAAAAGAAGCGTGTTTCCAGAATATACCTTTAGTACAGCTTTTTAATGTACCTTTAAGCAGTAATTAAATTATAAATACACTTCCATCTTCTAGAAAACTCATCTCAAATACCATTGCAGCACAAGCATCTAAGAGGAAACAATTCTGCCTCAAAAAAAGGACTTTGAGGAAATTAAAGCAGAGAAAAAAAAGTGCTGTATACCTGCCATACCTTCCTCAGAAATAACATCATGCAATCCACTAGAAAATAAAACTATGCTTAACAATTCTACCACAACTCATACACTGTTATATCTCAGATGTTTTTAATAGATATTATGTCATATTAATGAGGCCAGAGAGCTCAGACAGATGAAACTTGTGTCTTTTGCTTAATTTATCTGGTAATAGTTCGGTGCTATGGTAAGTGACCAAAGCCTGTTCAGGGCGTCTCAGAGTGCTGACACATATTCGTGATGTTAACGATTGACAGCGTATCCCAGAGGCATAAGACCCAAACAGAAAGCTCGCTATTTCATATGGTGCATGTAGGTATGCGTACATACAACTGGATTAAATTAATCAGGTAACTAAAATGAATGTAAGGGAAAACACTTTAAGAGGGAAATCTATTAAGAAAGTATTAAAAATTATTTGTTTGTGACATTGACAAAAGAAAATGACAACACAAAATAGGGAACAAATCAATATTTGTAGAGAAGTTAGCAAGGTATGTAAACAAAACCTTCTCGTTTCTAAATTCAGAGGTGGTGAGATTTTAGAAGAATATAGGTACGATACAGTTGATGTATCGATCTGATATTCCAAAGCAACCGGATGCCATCTGGACCACACAATATAGCGATCAAGATCTTTGAACTCAGGGTTTGTATCTAAATAGCACAAAGCATGACTTTGTTATGATCATTCATTAAATTTTAACCTAACATTTAAAAACTGGCAACGTGTCAGAAATTTAAGTACAAAAATCATGTATGCCTATGAATAGATCAAATAATAGGAAGGAACCTCATGGTCATTGCACCTCAAATGGTAGACTAGATGAAAGATGGTAACAATAAGGCCAATGAATATTAAATGAAACAAATTATAGGAAAGAAAAAATGAAATTAGGAAATTATTTTTAAAAAGGTATCTAATAAGTTCAGTTAAATTGCCATCTCTTTTTAAATAATATTACAGGCTTTTCAGCTTGCTGACATCCTAATGCAACTCAGCCTTTTCCATTTTAATCTGTGCTTTGATTCATATTCAGATAGTTGTCGTCATCGTGATAACATAAGTGTAAATAGTATTTAAATTCAGGATGGCTTGGAGGATTTTTTTTTAATGAGGAATGTAATAATCTGCACGTTTCTTGCATTGGTGGTTTGGGAAATTAATAGTCTCCATTTCTCTTACCATAAAAAAGCTCTTCACCCTGTGTTTAGACAGAGTCTCCTGAGCTTGGTATGCCTGGGTACTACAGCGGTGCTTTTCCTAAAGTTCACGTAGGGCAGCTGTGGTATGATTCAGTTTGTAAATGATATCGTGAGTTTATAAATTAAGAAAAATACAGTGAGTGCAGAACTGTAGCCTAGTCTGAAGAATGCTCTAAATTACTCTGGCATATTTTCAATAAACTGTGTCTACTAAGTCTGAGCTGTAATTGGCACTTAAGAAACGTTCACAATGTGCTATCTCTTCATGTATTAGGAGAGACCAAAGAGATACTGGGTCATTATGTAAAAATTGGTAATTAAGAGCAAGCAATTTTCCAGTTAATTTACATGTTCATTATATATTGAATATTATTTAGTTTCCTGTGTCCTTTTTGTGTCTCATAAACTTGACCCAAGGGATCCTACGCTGTTAAAAGACACATAAATTATAAAATAAGACATATATTTCACCGACTCATTGAACTTTTGTTGTGACTAATGATTCTTCCTGCAATCATTGCATAAGGGAAAACATTTCTTTTTAAGTAAGTAACGTTCACTACCTTTTAGAGCTGCTGTTACTGGAAAAAAAAAAATTAATGTACTGAAATGTCTACAGTCTTTGATGAACTCTCTGAGGGCATCTTGTAGCTTTAGATTAAACTGATCAAATAGAAAGTGATACACCCTTCAAAATAGTTTAACTGATTTGACTACAAAGAAAAATAAGAGCATTCCACACGGTTATGAGAAACTGATGGCAGGCTAAATGTCAAGAAGAAAAGGATTGATTATATTATCAGAATTGAAGTGAAGTTTTCCTTATGTAATTTATTAGTATAGACATCTATTAATGAAACACCCAACTTTGCAAAAAGAACGAACTCCGTCACCTTTACTCACTTAGATGTAGCTTGCTTACACCTTTATTCACTTTTGTGTAGCATAAATCAGGGGTTGAAAACTGTATGCACTCCAAGATGAGGTATGGTTTCTCTGATATTCCGAGTTTCCCATGGGATTGATGACGTTCCGGTTGAAGCTGATGGGAGACTTGCCATTGATCTAAATGACAGATGCCTGTATATTTTGCAAATCAATTTCTGTATGGACTTTGCTGCTGATTGGATTTTATTTTGATTTTTGAGGGATTTTCTTTACTTTTCATGGCAGCTTCAAAGTTTTACTCTTTGTATCCTTGTATGAATCATTATTAGCTGCTGCTTTTAATTAATGCTATAATAAAGTTTTAATGTTTTTCATATACTGATTACTTAATTTACTAGCAGAATTCGGCCACTTCCATACCTGGCGTTTTACGCAGCCTTGTATGGAATGCTGATTAAAGGTGTGAATATGGAATGATTTAATAAACTTTGTATATGAATAATATTTTTTTCTTTCCATGCCCCCTGAATTCTCGTAGAGGTGATTTTCAAGCAAGCTTGCAAAGAGATACATAGTTAAAATAACACCACAGAAAATTTTCACCTTTATGCATTTTTTTCTATATGTAAAGGAAAAAAAGTTAGTAATTCTCAGTCAACAAAGTAATATAGAAAAGACATGCCAAATTTAAGAAACATAATTTATTATTGACATGGACTTTATCAGTTATATACCGGTACCGTAATAGGTAGACTGCAAGATACAGTGGTGTGTCACATAGTGAAAATCTGAGTTTGAGCACAAAATCTGTGCTTTCCTTCCTGAATCGGTTTAGCAAAGTTTCATTTTTAAACCGTACAAATAATTCCAGGTCTCCAGTGGAAGAATGGAAACTGTTGTATTAAAAGGCAAACTAGAATGAGACACAAGATGAATTTGAATGTTTGGTATCTAACAGTACTAAAAAGTTCTATTTTTACCTCTTATTTTCAATGGTTTTGAGCAATCATTAAGTAAATACCTTGATCTTTTACAGCAGTCTGCGTAGTCATTGTCTGTTGCCATGGATTTGGCATAGTTTGCTGTCAATAAGACCGATCTCCTGTTTTCCCGTGTGAAAGCACGGATTTTTGTTATGTAGGGATTCCGTGGGATCCATGCAGACAGGTTCATTTGCCTCAGTCTTAGAGAGCAATGCATAAAGCAGTCTAATGCCTATATCTCTCTTCATATATACCTAGTTCATTTTTTTCCTCTCTTCATTTGTTTGAGTACATAATACGTACAATGGTTATAAAGGACTATCAGCCTAGTAATCAAATAGACTTTTCATTGCTAAGGTAATTGCTTCCTGAGTGATGATCGCAGACCTTCTGACTAGCCCCGTATGCCTCCATCCACATTACATTTCATTTCTTAAGAAGAATTACATGGTCTGGAGTGTTCTCAGAAGGCCAATGAGTCTAGGCTGAGTGAAATTAAGAAAAAGGCATGCTTTAGATCTTAAGCGTGAAATCTGGATCTCATTTGAAGTCAATGACAACATTTTGGTTGAAAACAGTAGTTTAAAAAAACGCCTTTTGAGAAAAAAATTATCCTACTAACACTTCCCTTTCATGTAAATTAGCAGAGTTTCAGCTCTTAGATCTCTCCCGAGTTCTGTGCAAGGAAATATGAAGTTTGTCAGGCAAACAGATATCAAAATTTATAGGGTACTTTAAAAATTAAAACCAATGCCCCAAATTCCACTTCAACACTTACAGTATTTACAGAGCAGCCTGGAGTTCAGTCTAAAATTCTTATGGTGTGAATGTGGATTTGGTAAGTGGGGAGTTGCTACCTGGCTTAGGTTAAGGTTCCAGTGATCTCGGGGAGGAACTCTTCATCCAGCATGTTGCTTTAATGTAGTTTATATATGGAGAAAAGTAGCATAGTGCATGAATCAGAATTAGTTGTTCTCCTGTTCTTAAATGCAGGTGGATAAGCAAAACACTTCACAGAGACGTGCTTTAATAGTGCAATCTCAGAAGAGATACAAAAAACCCCTGAACCCCTCATATGAAGATATTGCAGTAACCTACGAGAAATCAAAGCAGCTTAGTTGCTTATACGTAGCTAATTTAGCGTATGGATAATGAATGTGTCAGACAAAACCCACTCAAAACAATAGTACCTACAAAGTACAAATTTTACTTACTGTAATTGGCAGATAAAAAGTAAACGGCTTAAAAATTAAACCTCTCATTTAAATTCAATGTAAGAGTTAATCAAAGAAAAAGGAGCCTTGTCGTTTCTTCACGTCCTTCCCAGGGGTCTTTATTTGCTATCTATGAATCAATTACTTGAAGTATTCAAAATTCCCGCGTTTGAAGATCAGTCTAGTGACGCAAATGAACACATGATCGCTGCCTTCAGTCTGAACCAAGGTGGACGTGTAGAAGGTAGCGAGAAAGGGCTTGCCTGCCCGGTTCAGCCGTACCGGCAGTCAGGTGGTGTCTGATGCCAGATGTTTCTAGCTAACGTGGGAGAAGCCAGAAAACAGAAGGACAGTAAAGTTTCAATGCTGTGCCGTAGTAGTACATAAGCTATTTCCCAGAACACTTGTGATTTTACCTGTTGTTTGTGGAGGTAGACAGCTTTTTTTAAGAAGGTAATAAATAGAGGCCTAAGTAGTCATGTTGGCTGAGTATCTTGTATGATTGCCGCATATAGAAACATACAAGAAGATTTCCAATGTATATAGTTTTCCAAAGCACAGTGTTCAATGAAGGCCAAATTGAGCTATATTTTTCTCTTTGTTCACGTTCAAACTGCCCAAACATTAATCAGAAAGAGCTCCTCTCGATTCTTAATATATGTTGAAAAGACATTTAAAAGTTGAAAAAAATACATTTTGAAAGTTCCACAAGTTAGAAGGCCGTGCTCCTTTACTGGGAGATTTGGGATTTTACTAAGTATAAAGGAGGTTGCCTGTGTGGAAGTTTCAAAGAATCAGTCCCGTGCGACCAAGTACAGGAAACCTTAAGCCTTGGAGATTTTCTGTAGTAATAACGCTTCAGTTTATGTAAAAGACAATGTAAATCATCACAAAGTTAACTTTGTACAGTAAATTGTCTTTGTAAAGGAATTGTAAAGTGGATGCAAAATTCTGCAGCAAACTTCATCTCCTTAGACCTTCATTCTCAATTTGGCTCGTACGAGCATTACGCAGGGAAGAGGAGAGAGCCATGAGAGTCTTCTATGTCATTTATTCTTTAGGATGAGCGCAGGAAAGCAAGATTAGAGTCCTGAGATGTTTACCTGACACAGCATAGCATGGGACAAGCATGACTTCTAGCAGTTTGAAGATCTAGTAGACTTAAAATATTAAAAAAGAGACACGGAAGAAATGGCCACTCTACCAATCAAAAATTTAAAATGACCCAGGAAGGTTTGGAAGCTTTAGAAATATAGAGGCTTGAGGTAGGGTGTTCAGAGATGTGCTCTTAAATATTGAAGTGTTGTCACAAGGTCCTTGGCATGAGTGGACTGAAATTTAAGTAAGTGATTTCTGAACAAATTAAAAAATAACAATGCAAAACCTGCAGCTGCACTTGTCTTTGGCTGAAGTATCTGAGCTTCCTTTGTATGAGTATATTGCTTTGATCAGAAAAGATTGATTTTTTTTTTTTTTTAGTTTGTTTGTTTGCTAGTTTTCCAATCATTATTGTTAAAAACAGTTCCTTCCTCTTTCAGGAGCAAGGACTGGCAGCATGTCAAAATCTCAGTATATTGTTATGCAGCTGGCGTATGTAGTAGGAAAAAAAAAATAAATCTGTGATGCACTACTGCGTGTCAGATATGCTTTTCAGAGATAAGAGAATCCCATTACAAATGCTGATTTTTCAAAATTATTATAAATCATGACCAATATTCACTGAATACTAAAAATTCAATAACAGCGTACACCATTTCAGTGATACTGCCTTGAGAATTGATGTGATGCTGAGTTACCGCCTGGCAGCCCTTCAGAGTAAGGATATTTTTAATATCTCAGGTCATGTAAAACTAAACAGGTTAACCTAAAACCCTGTGCACTATCATTTGTACAAACTGCCAATAACCATCACAAGGTAAGCACTTTTTTTCTGTGCTAAGGAATGCCACTAAGAGGATCATTTTTCTTCTCTTCTTGGATGAATCCAATTGTTTCACTCAATGGGGCTTCAATTCAGCTAACAGCATTCTGTGCACTCGAAGATAAGGCATGACCAGCAGCAAAATGTAACACGTGTCTAATAAGAAATTCTTTAAATTCATGATTCTTCCTGTATACCACACTTGCTAAATCCACATATAGATAGACATGTATACATGTATATACATAAATCACTGCCATCAAGAAATAAAAATACTTGGAAAGACTCGAGCATTTTAATACTCTTCTGTAATCTGAGAATCTTTCAGTCAGATTGTGAGTGTGAGAGGCTAGAATGTGCTAAAAAACTGATGTCGCAATATTCCCACAAGGTGAATGTAAAGCTTTAGGCCTTTTAAACTCTCTGCACAACATCTTCTGAGAGAAAGAGAAAGACCTTTAAACAAACATGGGGCATGTCTGTGTTTTGTGTATTCATCTATGTAGTCTACATTTTAATGGTGCACACGTTTCGTGCCACCTGGAGAACTGTCCCGTGCATACCTCAACTCATTGGGCTCTGAACCAGCTAATTGTCCCTGGCCCAAAATGATTTTATGAATTTGGGCTGCATTTCCCCATAGCTAAGAAACCCTCTTAGGGACACAGTTTACTGGGAACCAGTTGCAAGAGCTCACTGGGTCCAGAGCAGCCAGATCCAACAGACCAACTCTGCCCTCAAGTCCAATAAGCCTGGCTGAACCCAAGCTCTTTCTGGAAATACTGAAGCTGTTGTCCTGTGCTCCCCAATAGGCTATGATTCAGGGGTTTATTTTTCTACTCCCCCATTACTCTATGCAATTGCATACTGCCTAATGCCTGTTATTTTCTGTGGTTGAATGGCGCAAGTTTAACTTCTCAGGCTTTTCCCAGATTAATAGCTGTTCTCATGTATTTCTAATGCGCAGGTTTAAACTTATGAATCCCTCATTTAACAATTGCACCTCTAATATAAAATTTTGCCATGCGTGCTGCAGGGACAAAAGTCATTAAGGATCTCAACCAAGTTCTCTTGATGCATTTGTTTTCTCCTTTTTTTTAACTGGAGTTGGCTAAGACCTTTGTTTATCAAAATCAGAAATGAAAGGGAAGCTTATAAACTGCCCATTTGTATAATGAGCCTGTAATTATGTTAGCATTCAATTTTATAGTCAAATTAGAGACTGAATTTCCTTTATTCAGTACTGAACTTCGCTTACACTTTGCCAGCATCTATAAGGAAAAAATAAAACTCCTTACATGTCATAACTTTGTGCACTTGTTTGTCACTGTAGTTGCTGGTTTTGTGACAAATCTCACACAAAATCCTCTTCTCTGGTCATTCTGATATGTTTATGAACCAGGAAGAAAATTGACCTGAAGATTCAGCTGAGGATTCCTCTTGAATAAATGAATTTCCAGTGATATAATCCAACACAGTCTTTTTCTTTCCTCTTGTACCTTCGTGTTAAGTAAGACTAACCTTCGTGCTAAGTAAGATTTAGCAGAAGCAGATGTCAGGAGCGTAAGCGAAAAGTGTTACTCTCTTGAGATCTTGGACTGGAGACTTGGGCCTCAGCAAAATTTTCAATCAATTGCAAAATTTTTATTCATTTAGAAGAGGAATATGGCAAAAAGCTATTTCTGTCTTGACTACGCTTCCATATGCTGAGAGTAGTCTGCTACACGTTTATTGCTACCTCAAAAATGGAGGGAATTTTTGAGGTTAGATTTTAGAAGTACTTGAGGAGCAGGTCTCAATTTTGCATTTATTTCTGCAGATATTGTAGCCCATGAAAATAATCGCAAAATACTTCCTGGAATTGAAGTGTGACAACTAAAAATATGTATATGAGGTTGCAGTGTTTCTATTATTTAGTTTTTATTTTCCTTTTTCGTAAAACTCAAAAGTGTACTTAATGAGAGTGATCTTTAATCACATAGTAACTTCCACAGAAGACATCAAAGCTGGTAAAGCCTGGGCCGCTTCACATGACCCGAATTTACTGGCATGAGTGATTTTTTTTTTAGGGATGGAGTAAATTCTCCGTCTCTCTGCTCCTCTGTAAGAGCAAATAGCAAGGCGAGGGAAGGCAGAGAACTGGCAGGAGCTTATTGGCTTCACTAGCATCCGCCTGATTACCCATAAGAGAGGTGGCTTTTGATGAATGCTCTGAATAGGAAGTATTTGATTTCCTGTTTTGACACAATGTAATTTTACAGAAGCGAAAACAAGTAGGGTCCGATCTCAAGTTTTAATCATTCCGATGTTTTTCCCGTACTGAATCTCATTATTATTTCCCTCACAACTTCCCAACCTCCACCTTTGTAGCACGTGCGATTACCGCCTACAACTTCCAACATTACCACGACTGGGGTACAGATCTGTCTCTGAAAAGATGACCGAACTTGGCAGATCTCACCTGTAGTCAGAAAGTGAAGCTGGTTTTGTGAGCCATCATTACATCTTGGTTTTTCCTTCTCAGCTCTCGGTCGTTTTCTGCTACCTCTCCTTGCTTTGCATCTGCCTCAAAAAGTGCTCAGACAATTTGTTTGTAAATAACACCAAGTCATGACAGCAATAATCTAAGTAATACGTTCTCTCGCAGCACAAGGCCCCAAACTCAATTCTCTCTCTTCACAGTATTTGGTAACATAAAAGGAGTTGGAATCTGATCTGCTTTATTTTAAGAGTCTAATATTTTATGAGTTTGAGTTGGGCAGAATTCCAGTAAAAAATAGACTTCTCTCATAAAATTCTGCAGTAAAAATCAACTTGAAGTTTTATGAATAACTTTGCTTTGGCTGTTACTCTAGGGTTTTCTAATAAACCTTAAGAGAATGTTCTAAAGAATTTACTAGAAACTGGTAACTTTATGCTTTTTAATATAGTCACAGAGTGCAATGTACAAATACTCAAAATTATATAAAATTATTACTTTTTAGTATACTGCAGAATCAGTATGTATATGAAATTCCTGGCTTTTAATTCTTTCTTGGATTCATGTCTCTTATACTTTGCAACATGGATCGTTTTCTTACAGTTTGGGGTGTAGTCCGAGTTGAGTGACACCAAGAAGTAAAAGTCAGATAGCTTCTTTAATTCAGTCCAGTTTAAGTTACCAGCAACTTCTCACTACAGATGATTCAAGTTACTTTAGAATATCTAAATCAGCACTTTCTTCTCTTATTTCATCTCCTTTCTCTCTGTTTTTTCTTTCTTTTCTAATACATCCATTTCCCCACTCCATTAGTGACAAGTTCTCACATATCGCTTGGATATTGAATTGAGTTAAAATGGGTCCAAATGCTCTTTTGAATCATGTTGAATATTGTCTGGAAATCCCAATGAAGCTAAATTCTCATCTTTTTATTTCTTGACAAATTGTGTGAGAAAGTTCTGAAGAACTCACTAGAAATCAATAATTTTTGTAGACTTTTTTTGTGAAAGAAGTAGAAGAGAAAGCTGCCGCCTTAGCTTTCTCGCTCAGTGTCCTTCTTGGCACTTCTGTCTAGCTATTACCTTGGCATAGGTGCATGGCTAATAAAATATTTCTCTGAGTTCCTCAGCTAAGGATAACTGAAGTGTAAGAGTTGGCCTGTAAAGAATTTGGCTTGCGGCAACACCGCCACCATACTGCCTGTGCTGCCTGGTGCTGTGAGACTCGACTGTCTTGGTTTTACCCCGTTGTGAGAGTCTTCCGGGGTGGTGGGAGTAGCTGTATGGCTGTAGCAGGCTGCATATTAGATTCCCACTGTTTTTGACACACTGCAAATATTGCAAGAATATTCTTGCTTTTGGAACTCCTGGCCTTTGGGGAGTAGCTTGCTCGGAAAGGAGACTCGAACTATTATGAGCCTTAAACAAAGACATTTAAAAAAAAAAATAAAATAAATTTTACAGACCGGTTACTAGCTTTTGGTTTATTATGCTTGTCATGTAAAGCTCTTTGCAGTGTTTTCAGTTCCATGGCAAATACCTTATCTCATTTGTTTCCTTCTTGCTCACTTTTTAAGGAATTGTGGTTACTGGATAAGT
The DNA here is from genome assembly GCA_013397275.1 of Burhinus bistriatus. Taxonomy (NCBI): domain Eukaryota; kingdom Metazoa; phylum Chordata; class Aves; order Charadriiformes; family Burhinidae; genus Burhinus; species Burhinus bistriatus. Next base: position 440,695 of record VYXH01004149.1, read on the forward strand.
AGATTTCATTTCTGGTAAGAATGTAGGATGAGGATGTTAGCCATTTGACTGCAGATGCCACTAAACCATTGGTACATAATGGGTGAAAGAGACCTCAAGAAAAAGCATTGCTCCTGCTTCTCTTCCTTGTAACCTGCTCTGTACACTCCGTTGAAGAACAACAAATTAATACAGAGGAAAAATCTCAGTAGTTCTGAATGGCTGTGCCTGTGCTAGCCTAATTTACTGCCTAATCCTTCTTTTCCTTTTTTTCTATAATGGATTTTAAAAGAAATATCTAGATAGTTCCCAAGCACGAGTTTGATGAAGATAAGAGCCTTCCTTAATTTTGAAGTGTGAGCACAACAATTTCAAAAGACATTTTCAGTCCAAGCAGAGTAATTTTCAAGGTATGCTAGTTAACTTTAGGAATGTATATTAGTCAGCCTCCTTTTATTCCTGGGATGAATTCCTGTTGTTCAGATTGTTAAGGTGTTGAATTAAGTTTGCTTGTAGATTATAGCTGTAAGAACTGATTTTGAAAACAAAACCTAACTCCTGTTTATTCATCACCAACTTTTGAGTTTGCTCTGCTTGTCTCCATCCTTCCCTCCACTTCATTACCTTTCTTCCAGCTCTCCCAGCCCAAACATCTGGAAAAGCTGCCCCTGAGCGCAGTAGTGACTTAGTGCAGTGACTTGCACAGACCTGCATTGCCAAAAAGGTGAAACTTACTCTCAGAGATACCTGTTCCCAAATGGATTATATCAGCCTCTTCAACACCATCAGCTGTGTTCTGTATTCCTTGCATGAAGTCAAGGAGGATTTTGCTATGTAGAAACTGAACCCTTAATAGAACAGTTTTGTCGTTGTCACGTGGAAGAATGATTTGCTATTTTAGAATAGGATGGGGAGGAAGAGAATCAAAATGCTCTGCAATTAATTCATAAGCTCTTCTGAGGTTCACCTGGCAATGATTTAGAAGAAGAGTCATTTACAATGTCGGTAACACTAGATAGCTATGATTTTTTGCTAATGTGGTTTTGTAAAAAAGCTCTCCTTCCTTCCTAAGGAGGTTATTTCAGAGCAACGTTTACATTTCTGGTGCTGATTAAATAAATAGATAGTTGCCAAATACATCTGTGTAGTATTTACAGAAATAACGGCCGCCACTCTGTAATTCCCATATTATGCAAAGTGCGTATTTGGTCTTTGAAAGAGGGAGAGATGGACTACAGGAACAAAGCTTCTAATGATTGCAGTGGAAAAGAATGTAACATAACACAGGCAGGTTTCTGCCCCTCTATTAATGCTTTGCAAAGCTGAAATTTTCCGAGCCTTCCATGGCCATTATTGCTTCAATCTTAACATGAAGGGTTCAAAAAATTTTACTCAAATCCTGCTTTTTGAATATTATAAGATGACATAATAACTATGGAGACAGATTTCAAATTGTCATGTAAATTTCCCCAGCATTAGCGTTCAAAGTTTATTATTGCTTTATAGTATTCATTGCTCTTAAGCTTCTTATTTATAAAGGCAGTGTATGTATTTGGAATAACTGTGGTAAATGGAGAGATTAAGGTAATATTTCTTTGACCAAATCTCTTTATTAATAAAAAGCTAGGGTTTGTAATTTATTTTGTTATTTATTTACTTGTGTATGTGTGCGTGTATTTTAACTTCAGTCAGTACAAGCGCTCGCAAGGCAGAATTGTTACACTTGTCCCAGGCCATCAGGAATCCTTGGAAACTAATCCCGAAAATACATGTAAAATACTACAAAGTTTCATGTACATACCACAAGAAAATAGAATGTCATTTAGAGTTTTAAATAAATATCCCCTATCCTTCCTTGCAATTTCACAACAGAATGAACACATTTTTTATGAAGGAACATACTACACACCCTCTCAAAAATATTATATTCATTTTTTTATTGAGTACATTTCTGTAATGTTAGCAGATGATACAGCAGTTCTGGATTGGACTTGCGAGATATTTTAAAGTTGAACTTGCAATATTTGTCATGTTGTCAGTACAAAACTTCTGTTCTTTCTCACAGTTATGAATGATTCTTATTTCATTGTATTTCATGCTTATTTATTTCTGTGATTTGCAAAGTATATTATATTGGTATTTCCTCTTGACCAGCACAGTCTGTGCACTCTAGGAAGTGTGATGAGAAAAGAGATAGTCTTCTAATCTATCAGTCGTGTCAGAATGGGATACAGCAGAGGTGGAATTATTGTAATTTATTTTCTAACTCTGTATCTAAATCTTCTGCAAATCTAAAATATTTTATAAAGTTCTTTATAATTTTGAAGGTATTTTAGAAACATTAAGTATCAATATTTGAATTAAAGATGCATTTTAGTGCTTACTCTTCTGTAACTTTCAGCTGGTCTCCATTAGCTTTTTGGTTTATCAAAGGATAATATAGGTTATGTATTTTTGAAAAATATAGTCAGTATGATGCAGGAGAGCGTAGCTTTATTCCATTCAGGCAGCAAGCACAATTATATCTATTTCCCATTGGACAAATAAATATATGTGTGTGTGTGTCTGCAGGTGTGTTTATGTGTGTAGCTGCGAAAGAATGAAAGCGGGGCAGTGAGAGAAAGCAAAACTCAAAAGGGAACGCCAACTGCCTGTTACTCTTACTTAACTGGTCATCAGAGAAGCTTAGTGATGTCAATTAGTAATACTCAAGTTCACTACACGAGTTTGCCACGTTCAGCAGATAAGGCAGGCATGCCATGCAGTCTTTCTGAAATGGTATAAAATTGTTTAGATGCTCCTCAGAAAAACTGCTGCCATGAGCCTCTAGATGTGCGCAAGATTTGGTCACCCTTTTAAACCAAGTGTCTGATCCTGGAAAGCCCTGGATCTGGAAGAGACAAACCCCAAATAGAGATTTGCGTCACTGCTTTGCTATGCTTCATCAAGAATCTTTCCCACGTTGTCCGGGGGAGACTCCCAGTTTTCTACTTCTTCATCCTCCTTCCCTCTCCTTCCCTCTCCTCCTTCCCTCTC
>VYXH01004149.1:450976-473052 GCA_013397275.1 Burhinus bistriatus
TTTTTTTTTTTTTTCTTTCTTCCTTTTTCATATCACACCCACAATAAATGCAAGATGTTGCTAGGACAGTAACAAGATAATGCATTTAATTCTGAAGGCTTTTTTTCCAGGAGAGGAAAAGCAGTGTGAGAAAATAAGAAAAAGTGAGAAGTCAAAACTTTGGAGAAGATTTTAAAAGTGCAGGTTTACTTTTACTAAGGAGAGAAGTTCTGGCACTGACATTTGTCTCCAGAGTGTTCAGATTTTAACATACTTCTGCAGCCTTCAAACTGATGTTCAGCAATTGGAAAATACATTCTGCTTTGAATGAAAATTGGTCATGAATGTTGCTGTTGGGTTGGATTTACTATCCTTCTACACCTGTTTTTAGGCAGTAAAAACAAAAGCCAGACTGACAGGCCCTTAGGGTATTTGAACAGAGGGATGAATAGAGAGAAATACCTTGAGGGGCAAATATTGAAAAACAAAAGCCTGCTTGGAAGAGAAAAATCTAGCAGAAAACCAGTTTACAAAGTGGCGGCATAATCTGTTAATAGCTGTGCAAAGTTTAAAGTGATACAAGGTCAATATGCTATGAAGGCAAATTAGTACTAGGGAGACGAAGCAATTATACAAATAATCACGTGATGGAAACCACCGACATTTCAAACAGTGAGAGGAAAGCATTTACACACCGAAGCTTTTCAGTGTCACCTTTGTGTGGACTACTCTGAAACTTTTAAGTAATCGCTTTAGGTTGTCTTTTTTGCATGTGGCAGGTTTTTAATTTCCATTTTTCCTCCCATTGGAACGGTGTCTCAGAGCGTCCAGGCTGTCGCCCATCGGGATGGCTCTCATACTCTTACCGCTTGCTCACGTAAAATCTCACTGTCATTCTAGTGGTTTTATGGCCTCTCAGAAACTATTCTTTCCCCCTGATATTTGACAACAGTATTGCCTAACCATATGTTCCTAAAATTGTGCTTTCAGCCCCCTCCTTTTCCTTAACAAAAGTATAAAGGAAATGGGCTTTTACGAGCTTCACTGTAAATATGGGTCTTAAAATGCTCTAGAAGCAGTAAAAAAGGCAGCGGCATTTTTTGTAGGTTGAGACTAAGCTGAGTAAACTGTTCTTTTTTCAGATGCTACCAAATGCTGTTTTTGTTAAATAGACTGCTGCGGGCTCTGTTTTTTTTATATGCTTTTACTAGGTCATGGAGCCCTAGTAAAGTTGTTTCTTTTAAAGCGTAAAAGGAAAAACTCTGCTATTTATTTATTTTGATGTATTTGTTACAATTACATTTGCAAATCATTTTATCTCTCAGGTTTTTATTTGCCTCTGAAGGAAGCAAATGACAAAATGAATAGTTTTTGAGACACTGAGGCGTTTTCTCTGGAGAAATAGGAAACACTTCTTCCAGATTACTCCGAAGGCGGCTATGACAGAGAATATCACCACTTGCTTTTGTTGGATCATTACGGAACATGGAGCAATGGGGGGACAAACCAAGCTTACAGTCCTTTTACAACAGTGATTTCGGAGGGGAAATTTACTGCCGTGCAAACTGTGCGCGCCACCTCAGAGAATAATGTGGCTTTTGCACTTACTGTAGATAAGAAGCTGACTATAAGGTTTTTAAATTAACTGTCGAGTTTAATGTTAATAATTTCTTGTAGTGGGGTTTAAAGGGAAGCGAAACTGGGGTAAATTGTATCTTAAAGAACCTCTGGCCTGAGCCAGTTGAAGCTACTGTGGTCTGCAAAGCTTCTGACTTAAGATAATGAAGCAGATTCCTGCCGGGCATTTTGGCTCTGAAAGGTCCCTAAACAATGCAGACACAGAGAAACAGCATCAAGGTAAATAAATTCCCTTTGAGGAAACATCGATGTTTCATTCAAACATCAGTGAATCCATTTGGAACTGGCTAGTGGATTGGTTTGAGGGTGAATTTAGCTACTCTTCTTCATCCAGCATGTTTATGATAGGTTATCAGTCTCTCTTAAGAAGCAGGGAATTTTAAATAACATTACATGAAATCCAGGCTTAAGTCGTCTTCTAAGGCGCATGTATATTCCTGAGTTTTGCTTTGTGATTGCTGTATGCTCATGTGCATAGAAAGAGTCTAGAGAAAGACTTCAGGGGGATTTTTCAAAACAGCCAAAAGATTTCCTATTCTCTGACTGCCTCTGCCAAAACAAAATGGTTTTCTCCCAGTTTGCAGCTGGTTGTTCTGGGAATTGCATCAGTTCCACGCTGCAGTAATGGGGGATCTGCATTTCTACAAATCCTAGGATGGATGATGATTTTTCGCTGGATTCTCAGGGGTGAAAAAAAAACCCCAACACATAATAACTTTCAACACATACGTACAGCCCTCACACACCACCTAGCTGGTGGAAGAGCTCTTAAGGACACCATGCAAGAAGAAAGAGTATTTGAGGAATATGTTCTCTCTTAACTTGCATTAGGTAGCGAATGGATCATTTTCTATGTTTATCTGTGTAGGTGACATGTTGTCAGTAAAACACGCATAAACAGTAATCATTGTTATCACTTATTTCAGCCCTAAACTCGGGTCTTCAGGGATGGATGTGGCTTACTGCGTCTCAGAGCTGGGTCTTCAGAAGGAAGACCAGTGAATTACCTAAAAAGCAGCCATAGTCATAAAGATGACTTCAAATCTTCGTCACAATTCTGTTTTCAGCTCACATTACAGACACATTATCTTCCTAGCTTGCTCTAGGTAATCATATGTTACAGCTGTTTACATTACTCTGTGTTTTCAATGAGTGAAACACATTGATAATGCTACTTATCCGCGTTTCTTCCACCTCCTGCTTCTTGCACCACAATTGCCTGATGCATCTAACCTAGTAATCAAACAACATAAACATGTATAAATCTGTGCTTATATCAATTGCATCAGGATAGATACATAACAGTGGGTATATTCACTGCGTGAAGAGTTTCATTCTACTTTTTCTCCTGTTACTTAACAGAACCGGAAGGCATGGAAGAGATGCAATGTATTTCAAGGTAGGAAGGTTTACATACAACTTAAAATTTTAAATACAGTATTCTGTTGAAGTTACTTCCCTTAAAAGGTGTTTTGCTGTTACCAATACTAACAGCAGCTCATTCCCTTCGTATCCACTCTCTAGTCTATGAAATCATAACGTGGTAAAAAAAACTGTTACTGAGGGTTTTTTAAAAAACGCAGTCTTAATATACCCATAAAAGGTTGTCCAGAGAGCTGATAATTGTGTTTGGATTTAAACACGGCAACTCCCAACAGCTGAGTGCTGATAAAGCTTTTTGGAATTCTCATGATCAGAACATCTGGAGCGATCTGTCAAATACAGCGGCCAATCAAGCTGTGGCTGTAGACTACTCAGCGTGGAAAAATGAAGCTATAAACAGAGCCATTTCTAATTTTTACACTTTTCCTAATATGGATGATTGCACCGAGTATTACTTCAGCTGCCAAGATGATATAACCACACAGAGCTGCAATTTCAAAGAATATCTTTTGAGGGCTCAGTGTGGTGCACATTCCTTCTTATGTTGTATCTGTTCTCTTTTTCACTATGTAAATAGCTTCTAACGGCTCTTCTTCCCTTCTGCCCTTCAAACGGCGGCCTTTGTAATATGAAAGAAAGATAGTACTAAGCGCAAGCCTATTTTGCTGAAGCTAAAATAATCCACCTCGAACTAGAACATCTGCAAACCTAACCCTATGATTGAAATTCATCTCAGATATTCTATGAATTTTGATTCCTCATATTCCCAAAAAGTGCTTTCTTTTGTTTTGTTTTACTGCCGGTAGCCCAGACACTCAAGCTTGTATATTTAAATGGTAGCTGAGATTCGGAGGAGAAGCCGCCTTATTCTTCTTGCCTTCCCAGGCCAGTGAACACTCGCAGCTGCATTTATTGCACTTTCTTCCCTGTACAGGCTACTTCGGCCGGATAACACCAGCAATGAGGTGCTTGGGAAGAAGAAATACGGAACAGCACGAGCTCTTTTCCACAAAGCAGCCTCCCAGCTACGTTGGCTGTAAAGTCTGTGATGCACGATTTTCCAGTTCTACACCTGTAAACTGCTGCTGCCCTTAGCAGGGGCAGTTTTAATTTACACTACCTATAGTTACAGTGCATTTGAAGTGCATTTGATCTGGTTGATTTGTTCTTAGTTGCTTATATATAAGTGAGTCTTTGTAAGTTAAAAGAGACTTCTTAAAGTCTGCTACTTTTAGGAAGGTACAAGGAATGAGGATGAGTTATGGTGCGTTATTCAGTTGCGTTCTGCTTTGTTCTGAGTCTTTTCTTCCCTCCCTCAAGGATCTGCATTGCATTCAGTATGTAGTTTATACTGTGCTTACCTCTTTTCTACCTCCTGATTGCCTCTCACCTGCACTCCAGAGATCTGCTTCCACCGCACCCCTCAAGGAGCCCTATCACGCTCCTTGTGAAAACATTTGAACTTTAGTTTTATTGTCTGAAAGAGGTCATTCCACCGGTTCTATCAAATATAATCTTGGATGAAACTGATATAGCTACTATCAGAGTAAGTCTTAAAGGTTAAACCACACATTTAAAAGGTCCCGTGTTGTGTATAAGCCCATGTAACAATTTAGGCAGGCCTAGAGAAAACAGCATTTTTGGAACTCACATAGGTTGAGAGTAGCATCGTTAGGAGCTGACCATCCCCTCTCCTACCTAAGGACAACAGAAGATTTGTGCATGTTTATGGCATTGGACGGATAGTGCATCATCTTAACGCAAGCCAATAAATCGTGCTTGTCTCCAGACATGTTTCTGTGCATCAGCACCTGAACAGAATCGCTATATAATCTTTTAACTCCTCCCCACACCGCCCTGCCTTGGCTGACGCCTGACTCCGGCAATTTGGACTGAAACAGGCAACCACAGCATGGAGGGGAGGCCTTTGTCATCGCTGTTTTGCTGTGGAATTACTACTGGGAAGAGGAAGGGACAAGCCACCACTCTCTGGCCCTGCTCTTGAACCTTGCCTTTTCTCAGGAGCTGCCGGATCCCTCCGGGGAGGAGCCTGGAGGGGCCGAACGCTGCCGCCAACATGAGTCATCGTTCCCTTCTAACAGGGAGGGACAGATCCGCACGGGCAGGGTTTTGTCTGGGCACAGCTCCAGCATCTGCAGTCATGCACTTACGCAAAGATCTTTTGCTGGAGATCTTTACTTGGGTTTATTATTTCTGCTGAATTCCAGCCAGCGAGTGGAAATTCCCACTAGGAGGTGGGAGGAAAATAAGTAGAAAGACATTGAAAACAGAAAGGATAAAGGACAGAATAAATTGAGCGACAACCAGCATATTTAGAACCAAAAATGAGAAAGTAATCATCCACTCCTGGAACTTAACAGGATTTATTTTAAACTCCAACTGCCTGTGCGTAGAAGGCAGGCAAAAAGCACAAAAGCGTTCTCCTAAGTACCAATTAGTAAGCATTGGAAAGTGCAGGCCCAGCGAGGTGAAAAATTGTATATAATTTTTAGGTGTGTGACACAGGTGTTTCTCTTTTGGAAACAAGTCCATTCTGCAGAGAACAAGGAAGAATCTTCAGGATTTAACCAGGACGCTGGAGGTCCACGATGATGCCAGCAGACTTGTTTTCATTAAGAGAAACTATTCCTCAGTAACGTTTTATTCCAAATTTTCTGGCAGGAGGAAAAGCATGTATTAATCAGCTGGTTTCAACATCTAATACCTTTTTCTGAAACGTTTCCCTCACCAAATGAAAATACCCCAACATTGAGAAGGGCTAGCTCTCCACACTATGTAGAGAGTTCCCAAATCCTAGAATATCCTTTCTGGTGATCATTTATCAGTTGGGATGCACGCCATGAGATCTGAGAAGGTTGTAGCCTGCTTTTCCATGTTTACGCTTTCAAGTAGAGGCTAGTTATATTTTTACCTTGAGGCTTCTAAAAATGCAAAAGGGTGTTTTCACTCAAAAGTATGCTGCCATGTACCAGGGGGTCTTCCTTTTTTGTGTCCCTTTGGTTTTTTTTTATTCTTTTGGCTACGAACTGCAGAGTGGCGAGCCTTGCTTGTGCGAAGCATATGGATAACCCCCCTGTCACACGGTATACTTAAGAAATTGAGCTTGCGTGGCAGAGATTAAAAATGTAAGGAGGAAAAAGCTGCTAGTTTATCAATTGAACTCTTTCTCTCCCTGGGTATCTAATTGATTGTGTGGAAGCTGCCCATAGGCAGCACTGTACTCTGCTGGAAGCTGCTGTTCCTCCCTCCACGCTGGCTCGGCTTGGCGGGTGCTCGCACATCCTTCCAGTGTCCTGACAACTGGCTTAACGCTTACGGGATGAACTGTCTTTCCTATACGCTTCTTCAATTCAAATAATAACGTGTAGTAAATTAGGTGTCAAGATGTTTTGTCGGGACGTTTTTAAAGAGGGTAAAATGGTGCTGTACTACAGGATGGGTAAAATGGTGATTAGGCCAGTCAAAGAACAGCACAAAGCTCAGTAGCTTAATTCCACAGCAAAGAGCAGCAGGAACTGCATCGCTGTCTGCAGTGTCTGCCCAGAATCATAAACAGAAGATTCCATAAACACGGGTGCAAAACTAGGTGCTTTAAAAGATACTGCCTTACGTGGATATAATGCTGTTTCATCATACAGGTATATAGTACTTTTATCCTGTTAAACTTTTTTAAAGGCAGCAAGAATTATTACAGGACATAAATGAAGCACATGCTCACGTGTGAGTATCTTAAAATATATGTGTGTATGATTCTTGTCTAGAATTGCCTGGGAACGCTGAGCGAGGCTGTACCAGGGAAGACAAAGCTCTACCCTAAACTCCTGTTTGATGATTGACTAGCAAAAGAAATTCACAGAAATGTTATGGATAAATAGCATGCTATATTTATGTAATTTAAAACACTGCTCAAAGACAAGAACACTGATCAGACAATAAATGGTTTCCAGAAAGGGGAATAGTTTTAAAGTGAGAAAAAGGTGAAGATTAGGAGATTGGTATTAACGTTGCTAGGATGAGGTGCATTCAGTTCTCTCTTTGATCTTTGTTATCCAGTGGAAACATCCTTTTTAATAAACAAATAGTATTTTGAAGGAACTCCAAGTGAGCATCTTTTGATTCTTCAGTGTTAAAACAGACAAGGGAGAAGGCTATCTGCAATTTAGTATTTCCATGGTAGTAGAGGGAGAGGGCCAGGTTCCTAGGCTATTATTTTTTCAAGACTCGCTCTATTTAAATATATGGAATACTTCACAATTCTTGTTATGGAAGTGAAAAATCAAAGTGAAATCACATTCCTCTTTTGAGAGAATAGGTTAGAAAAGCAAAAATGACAGTTAGTGGTTGCCCTCATTTTAGGCTTGAAGCCAACTGTGATAGAAACTACATTGTGAAATAAATTATTCCTTTTTAATTACGTGCAATAGAAGTTATACCTTTATCTATAAAATCAAAGTAACTGATAGATAAGAGGAATGTTGACTTATTTAATGGCTAAACTGATTTACACCTTCAATTCATGAAACATGGAAGAGGATTTGATCATCTGTTACTACAGTGTAGGAGTCTGAGAAGCCCCGACGTGCTGACAGATTGCATTCAACAACATGCTTCTTCTCCAGGGAAAACGCTGGTTCTTATTTTGAAAGATTCAGGCACTGCTCAAATATGAGTATCTATAAAATGCTCATTAGGGACAATAAAAATCATTCTCAATGACTGCAGTGTTATTAGGTGCCAGCAGAACTTTGATTAATTTTTGTGCTTGTTTGGGAATTTGCCTCATGAAGAGATTCTGTAGTCAGGGCTCACTTGTCTTTTGGGTTTATGCTCTCATTTAGAGCAAAAGATAGGATTTTTACACCGGGCTATCCGCGACTTGCATTTATTCAAGCTCCTATTCTGCACCAAAGCATGAAGACCACGAAAACAAACATATCATCCCGGGCGGGCCCAGGGAGCCCTCTAACCCCGTACCTGGACTCTAACAGCATTCAGGAGCTGAATCATAAAAGGGGGTGAAAATAGGATGAACGCAGAGGGATAATTTTTCCGGTACGGTTTTCAGCCCCCAGCAAGCCCCTTTATAAAACTGCTGAACAATTCTAGAGATACCGTTACTTGATGCAGAAAGAGGCCAGAAAGAAATGGCATCTGTCAGGGTATGCTTTTTCCCATCCAAGTGAGTGTTTCTCCTTAGTGAGACACCTGTGCGTATTATTGTGAAAAAGCATGTGACAGTCTGTAGAAAATGGGAGAGGAAGAATCCATAAAAGAGTGTTAATATATGGGGAACCTGTTAGCTTTTTGGACGATCGCCTAAAATAAAAGGGAATAAGAAGAAATACTATCTTAATTCTTAATTATACACTGCCTTACAGGACAGATTTTCTGCAGAATCACTGTAACTCATACTTCATTCATCCCTACTCACCATCGCATTCATTGCTAAATCACTTAAGGCCGTATTATATGGTTTTTATTTGTGTCAAGTATTCAACCTAAACTTCTACTGAATGAAGTGAAAACACTTTTTCATTGTAACACTAAAAAAATTAAGCTTAAAGATTGGGGTTTGTATTTTTTTAAAGTCACATTTTAAGAAAAAAAAGTAGGAGTACATAGAAGATTTTAAGAAAAGAGATACTACTTTGCTCACTCCCTCTCATTCCTCTTTCCCCAATCCCTATCCTACTGGGCTTATATAGATCTACCATTAATAAATAAATGCAGACATACAAAAATAATAATAATACAGCAACAAATTTAATGAATCATCTCTACAAGGGGTAGTTAAAATAAGACAATGCTAGTCAAACTTAGTATCGACCAATAAAATATAAACAGTGCTTATTTAATTAGATGAAAATATTCATTAAAATCTGTATGAATTATTTAATGTATTGATTTATCTATAAGTAAAGATGAATATTTATGTCTTGGCAGAATGTGTATTTAATTTCAATCTCTTTGGCACATAAAAGAGTTGTGATACCCAGAGAAGAGACAGTATGTTCTGAAATTAGTAAGGATTAAGGACCAGAGTTAATAAAGGCTTTGGCTACTTAAATAAATTTAGATGGGAGTAGATGGAATTTAAGCATGTGCATCCAAAATTATGAGGAAGTGAAGGAACAAGGGAGAATGGAAGTCTTCCATTAGAAAGGAAGATTTACCGAGGACGTAGCCAGAGACCTACCATATATTTGATATACATCGCATCGGAACCTGGTGGCACTGGTCTGCTAAGTATATGAAGGTTTCTTATTAGGTAAATGGACAAGTTAATAGTGGTCAGAGTTGCAATTTGAGCTGCATCTTTAGAGGATTTTTACTGAAAGGTTAAAATAATATTTTAACAGCTACTTCTAGATACATAGAGATCTCTTCTGGAAATTTTTCCAAACTGAAAATCTGCACGTAAATTTAATCAAATTTATTATCAAATACTTGGTATTTTCTTTACTTGCTCATTCTACTTAAAAAACAGAATCTGGCTATACGATGATATTTTGATAACAGGAAATCAAGAGTGGCTACAGTGGAACAAGTTGGCCGTAGTCTTTCTATTAGAACTCTGTCATATATTTTGCTTTATATATACATATATGCAGATATAAAATGCATAGCACATCTATTTTGTATATTTAAAAAAATCATGATCTAAATCTTACAATCTTGAAATAGGCTTATATTTATAATTGTGCCCAAGGATATGAGATGGGGAAGACAAATGCTATCAAGACCCTTCTGAGAGTTTGTATCTAGTATGACTTATAGGGTGTGAGGCTTTAAGCCATTTCATTTCTTTTCCTAAGGTTAAAAGTGACATTGTTGGATTTAGCTTGTCTTAGGGGTGAACAAAATGTATAATAAGCCTTCTTGCTATTACTAATGACTGACGATTGACTGAACAAGACCAGTTCAGTCAGCCCCTTCATGAAGTTGTGATCGTGGGTTATAGAAGTTTGAAATTTCTTCACTAAAAGGCCAATAAACAAACCTGCCTATTTCAGATGATCCCTTTTTGAGGCTATGGTTTTCTCATAATTCCCAGCCTGTTGTTGTGAAAAGACTGTGTTTGGCAAGTTCTTAGATATTTTTTCAGATTCAAATTAGTGAGTGCCAAAGATTTCTGGAGTTCTCTGTCAGTTCCTGCTGTCTATGGTATAATGACCTTTCTAATACCAGGGAAGCAGTGGCAGATGTCTAATGTTTTTTGGCAAAAAAAAAAAAAAAAAAAATTTCCAAATGTCAAATTCAGAGACCTTATTCGGACATCCTAGTTGTTTTCTAAATTTCATAAAAGTTAGGATCATAAGGAACCATTAGTTCTCTTAAGGCTCTATAAGGCTTATACCCTGTCCAGATTTTTCTCAGGCTTTAAGAAGAAGGATTTTATATCCTAAAGATCACGACAGAAAATAATGTTGGCTGAGAAGTTCATTCAGTAGTTATGTCGCTAAAGACGACCTCAGGTACTTGTAGCTATGTTGGTAATTATACCAGTTGATCCTTTTAATCTATTCTATGAATTTCTAGTTAAATCTTTGATTATTATTAATTTCATATGGGGCTAACCTGTTCTGTGAACAACTTCATAAACACTAAATCAAATTCCTTGGAAAAATCCCAGTATACTATGCCAGTTTATTGCTCAGATCCATAATCCCACCAAAGACAAAAGAATGACGCTATCTGCCTTCTTTGAACTCAAGCTGATGGGCAGTACTTACACTTGTAATCTCTAATCCGTAATGATTTTTACCTGTGAACAAAGATTAGACTGACCAGTCTGCCGTTCCTAGTTATTCTTACAATTCCTTTAAAATATTCAAAGGTTGATCACTCTCGCAACCTCTGGAATGTCCCCAGTTTTCTGAGGACTGTTGGATATTAACATGAGGGAATCAAATAGATCTTTTGCCATTTTCTTCATGGCATTTGTCTGTTACTTTCTCTGGCACCATTGGTTCAAAAATACTTGTTTATGATAGTGACTCTTACCCACTCTTATAGCAGATGGCAACATTTTTATTATGCTGAATACAACGTTGTTCATGTCTGTGGACCTAATTTTTCCAGCCTTAGAGCTTTAGAAGTAGTTCTGGCTTTTTTCCCACGTAACAGATAATATTTGTGCATGAAAGATTTTTTTCTTAAAACAATCTTTACTGAATGCTTTATTAATTTTTTTTTACTGTAGTCCTGAAAATGTTCTTTCTGCGTTAGTCCAGGAATACTGAAAAGCAGCTTTGTTAGAGTAATTTACAGGATAAGAATTATGCTACTGAATATTGTATGTACTTCTAAACCTGTTAATAAAGAATTTTGTAGTTCCCTAACCTAGTCACAGCCTTCCTCCTGATTGATGACGCTTGTTATGGTCATTTAATAGCAAATAGTTGAAAATGTTCTGGTGTCCCTTTAGTTACAAGAGGACACAAGAAGCAGTCATTTAGGCTCATCTAATTTAAATGCTTGCGACAGTACAAAAACCTAAAACTCCTTCTACCCTGAACATGTAAAGAGGGATGGCAGTAAGCCAGAGGAGAAATAGATTTCTTTTAGCCAAAAGTAATGGTAAATCACCTTCCCTTTCTCCTGTGGACCTCGGAAGAATGGGCAAACTCTCATAGGACAGGTTTTTAAAAGAGGTTCTTGTGAAATCTGCCAGTGATTTTGATGCTTGAACAGAAGATGAATTTTTGTCGATTTGTTGTTTTGAAAATCTAGTTCAGAGTCTTTACAAAGGCTGATCTTTGTCTCTAATTTAGGTTTAAATATGAAACATTATTCAAAAGCATCCTAGGAGCTTGTTGAGTACAAAATGACCAGGAAGGGGGAGATAAACCATGCTTTCTGCTGAGTTTTGAACACCCGTGGTCAAGAGCGCTTAGCAGGTAGCTTGTCTTCAAAGAGAAGCATGAGGTTTCATCTCCAGCATAGATGTTGTGTTCTCAAGGTAGCTTGGCTGCCTTCAAGGTTTTCTTTCACCTGACACACTAAATAGGATATTTTAAAGTGAAACTAAAACCTTCCTTGTACTCGGCTTTTTTTGAAACGCTGCTGGGCAAGATGGTAGGGTGAAAAAGCTGTCAGAGGACAGCTAGGAAAATACTGTAGACTATTTAGGGATTATTTTGATAACTGTAGATACATGGTCATAAAACAAAAAAATAACAGTAGCAAACCACTGACAACAATCGTTAACATGCTCATTTAAGTTTTACTGTAACTTATTTAGGGAAGCAGAGTAATGAGAGCCACAGCATATTGTATCGCTTTGCAGTGACAAACTACTTTGGGATCATTTTATGCTCTTGTAAAAGTAAATGTCTGTAAATGACAATCTAGGATGACAGACAGAAGAAGTGAGCATTAGCATGGTAACTGACTCTACACATCTTGTTGCTTATAAATTGATGGTGTTAAATTAATCTTATTTCATAACGGGGGAGAGGAATATAAGTAGGCATAATAAAATTCTTAAATGCAAAAATCAGACTTGATGATACCCTAATGAATGTGAAGCCATATCTGTCTTTGGTGTGAGTCTGCATATTTGTGGTTATTCACGTGTAGCAAAGAAGAAGGTTCAGTTTTTGCCAAACACATACTAAACTTTATTAAAACCACTTTGAAGCAATTTACTCTGTATGAGTGCTAATATTTCATATTTTCCGGAAGGCCGGAAAGCATACATGCCAAGAGCTCAACAGTATTTTATACTGTTTTCATCCAAACTGAAAAACGTGGCAGTTGTATTACAGTTACATACAGACATCCACACCCACTTACACATATGTAAGTAAAGCTACTTCAGTTTTTTCATACTCATGTCAGATGTAATTTGGCATTAAGTGAAAGAGCAGGTCAGTCTCGTTTTTAGTGATGTAATATTACTTCCTCCAGTTTATAGACATTCATTTTAATTTGTCTCTCTGAGTTATGCCAAGCGTAGTCTTTTTCACCATCTGTGTATAGTCTTTCATATATACTCATGATGTTGTTTCTGTCATCATAAATAGCAGTTGTGATTGTACTTACTAACCCACAGTACAATTGGCTTTGACTGTGATTGTTTTCATAATTAATCCGTGTTTATGTTACAAGTATTATGTCAATTGTAAGTAAAGTTTATCGTATGCATTTGGTCACTAAGGCAATCAACTTTTTTGTGGGTAGGCAGCTTTATTATGTCTCTAATATTGCTTATATGGTGAGCTTCAAAATAACTGATGTCCCAAGAAAAATAGGTTTGTCCCTAGGTGTAGAGCGGATGAGTTCACCAATTACCTGTCTCACCCCCTTTCTATTTCATACTGAGCAACAAGGAGAAAAAAAATCAATAAAACCCTACAGATTTTGCACACTTGAAGAAATACAATGGCAAATAGGAGGCAGAAAAGGGACAGCCTCACTGTGTATCAAAATTTAAGTATCAAATGCATCCTAAATAATGTTCAGCACTAGTTACCCTGAAACTTCCCAAAGAATTATTAGGTGCTTCTCTGTCTTTTTTTCCTTCAGGGTTTATTAAGGGAGCAACCATAATGTTGTATGAACACTACAAAGATACAGCTGCCTCTGATTTCCTTTTCCAGCCCTCAAAGCTGGAAGATTTAGGGAAATCTCTTAGAGTAACTGCAGCTCCTTTCAATTCTTTATTTAAGGTGTTGCATTATTCAGAGAGTCTGGATCTTCCACAGCAGTGGAGATCCAATAAGCATTTTTTACTTTTTAAGAAGATGTCTTTACAATCGGAACCACTTGCTCTTCTGTCTGTGCAACTGTTTCTCTTTGCAGTCATTCTGGTGTGTTTTAGAGGATTCGACAGGATGAAAAAATACTCCTTTTATTTGTTTCTGGCACCGAGTGCTCTCCTTGCCTACTGTTCAGAGCCGAGTTTCAAATTTGAGGATTTCAACAGAACAGAAATAAAACAAGAGGGAGGTCTGATACACAAGGAGACCTCGTCAGAGGAGAAAATAGCTCTGAAGTCATACAGATGCTGCCAAAGTTAGCACACTGCTCTCCGTTCTTTAGGGTCAGGGTTGAATCAATAAATAATATGCTTGTTCTGGTTATTTTTCGTGTAGAAAGGTGACTAGACATGTAAAATAACCACAACTGGCAAATTAATTATTGATTACAGCTCAGCCTTCAACTAAATGCAAAATTAAACATTTATTCTGATCAATAAATTATGTGACAGTTGTGGCTATTCCCTACGTCAAGTTGTATTTCCATATACCTGTGTCCAGAGTAGGTTGCCTGAGTGCAGAGGTGTGGGGAGACATGCTGGTACCTGGGACAGGAGGACAATTTGCCTGGCTGGCTGTCCCTCCTTGCCTTCACCAGGGTTTCACCCCGAGCCCTTCCCGGGGCAGTTTCCCACCGCTGGGCTCAGAGGGAGCCCAGGGGAGCAGGTCGGCCTGGGGTGCCCAGAGTTACACCTCCGTAAGGGGGAGAGCATCCTTCCCACAGCATGGACAGGGCGTTTTGAGGAGTCTCCTCGTTGCCTCCTGCCTTTGGGGAAGCTAGATTTCTTTAGAGAGTGTATGTGGCGGACAGGGGAAGGAGCTGGTTTTAAGTTGTTATTGCTGCCCTCGCCTTCCCCATCTAATTCTCTCCCTCGGAAAAAAAGTTACCATTTTTGTCTCGTGTTTCTTACGGCTCTCCTCAAGTGTTTCACTCGTTGTACCTTTCCATTTCATCAGGGCGGTGTTAAGAGGCATTACTCTTAGCTCGAGATAATTGAAGGAGAAGAGAGGTAAGGAAATCACACTTGTTTTCCTTAAGAAATGGAATAAAATGAGGGAACCTGCTTCACTTGTTCAGTGCCACAATCAAGCACACCGCCCATGAATTTGCAGTTGAAAATTGTGTTCGCACTGTCTACTTGAGGTAAGAAATCCAAGGGAAAAAAGCTTTGCAAAAATGGGCTTTTCATCAGGTTTTAGTTGCCAAGTAAAACTCGTTTTTGAAAAGCGTATCTTTTGTACAGTGTGTGGCATACGCGCATTGCTTCAATGGGGGGGGGGAATAAAGTTTTCTGATGTATAGACAACTGGTTTTGAATTCTATTATGAAGGTAATTTATAGGGTTGTAAGTGTTTTGCACTTGCCTCCAGGAATGAACTACATATGATTTATGCATCTGGAGGAAAAAAAAAAGAAGGGAAAGAGAAGGCAACTGTCTGATCCTTCCCCAGCATGACAGCGTATCATTCTGAGAAGAGAAGTAACTGTTTGAGGTTAATTTAGATCACATCAATCTGTATTACTTGACCTTTTCAGAATAAACAGAACCAAAAAGTGACTACACAAAAAAAGTCAATCTTAAAGCCAATTACGCTAATAGCATCTGATGTGTAAATGGGTGTTTATTATTAAAAAAAAAAAAAAAAAAATCACTGCAATAAAGCTGAGGGGCATTTAAAGACAGGAGATGTCTAATTGTAGCATATCCAGTAATGAAATCACAGTCAGCCTAGTAGCTGATTAAGGTTAATTTGAATCACATCAATGTGGATTAACTTGGCCTTTGCAGAATGAACAACACCTTTGTGCCAACATGATCAATTAGTCCCCTTAACTTCATGCGTCTGCTTGGAAAGGTTAGATTTATTAGTTATCAGGATAACCACTTGGAGATTAAAATCTCAGGTTTGTGTGCTTTTTTTCCCAGCATGCCTTAAGGAAGGAAAAAAAAAAAAAAAAGAAAATATGAAACTTTTTAAATCTCGGTGCAGTTCAATGTTTCATCTAATAAGCTCGAAAAGTCATGTTTATCCTAACATTAGATAAAAGGCTGGAGACTGGGCATATAATGGAATTGTGTAACTATGTCTATTCTAGACACTTCTGTACCACTGTTGCAGCTACCCGGTCCTAAATGCATTGCTGCTGCAAATTCTTTTCACAAAGAGAAATCTCTCCAGAAACAAGCATGCCAGGTCAAATCTGTGTTTTGCTTTTGCCCTTCTCCATCTTCCCACCATCCATTACGTGGGGGCGTTAAAAAGAGGGGAGACTGTGTTCAGAAGTGAATGCTGGTAAAGACCCCAGAATGACCCCAGTGCAGACCCCAAGGGCCACGACTGTTGCTCCAGTGATGTTTCCCACAAAGAAGTCCAAATTGTTTCCAATTTCTCTCCTTTGATTCCCTGGCTGTGGAACAGACCTACGTTTTGCAAAATTCTCCAGGAAAGGATGCCGAATATTTCATGGCTGACTTTTCCAGGTTAGAATGTGGGACTAAGGCATTATTTTCTCCACCTTCTATATATGATAACCCTCTTTTGACCTGCTAATAATAAATATTCAAAGAGCCCTGAGATCACGTTTATAGAGGCTCACTGACAGACACTTCTTGCCCCATATGTAGTATTGTGGTTTGGGCTGGATTGGCCCAATCAGGCGGAACGACAGATGCTCTCCCCCACCTCTCTTTTCAAAGGGAGGAGAGATAGAGAGAAAAGAGACTTATGAGTTTAGAAGAAAACTAAACTACTTTAATGAAATATTAATAATGAAATAATAAAAAGAAAATAATGCAACGTATACAAAACTGTATCAAACTCCCAAGATGATAGTCACATCACCAGCAGGCACTGGGGAAGTCCCAGACTGGACTCAGTGATGGATGGGAGCTGGATTCCAGATCTGGATTCAGGATTGGGATCAAAGGCAGACGAACAGGTGGAATCCTCCTCGGACGCCGGCCATTTGAAGAAAGAGGGCTGACCTTTTGATCCCTCAGCTTTTGTACTGAGCATGATGCAGATGGGATGGAATACCCTGTTGGTCAGTTTGGGGTCACCTGTCCTGTCCACTCCTCCCGGCAGGGGTGACCCCTCTACGCTTTTCCGCTTCCCACCCTCTAATGGGGCAAGTACCAAAGTTGGCTGCCCTCGGTTGTTACAGCAATAAGGATAAGCAGGAGCCTCTCTGCATCCCATTCCTTGGCATCAGCTATAAACATGGGTCTGATCACTCTGAGAGCGAACAGTTTTCTGCACAACATGCTGGTAATTTCAGCAGTTAGAGGAGGCCTACCTAAAAAGCAAAGTTACTGAACAAAATTGATCCTGTTTTACCTCAAACCAGGATGTACAGTCATTAAAGACTATATACGTTTGATTGACTCCAAGAAGAGTCAGTAGTAACAGAGATGTGGAGTTCAACAAATACACTTGAGACCTGACAGCAGATGGTGGATTGAAGTTCCTGCAAGAACATTATGTTTCTAGTTTGTGAAAGATAGCTTAGCATAGGTGTAGTCCTGTCTACGTGCCGCTGTACCTCTTTTCAAGCCAAAGTACTGTCTGCACACTGTAACACCGATGCTCTTCAGCTCCCACGTAGCCAAAAGGACGATGGTGCGAGACCTGTGCAGCTCTGCGGGTGGACAGAGAAGCTGTCACGGTCTACTCATGCAGGTCAGTGCAACTTCTTTTTTTCACAGAAAAAAGCTTGTTATGACAAAAGGAACCGAGAAAGTAAATATTTTGTGGATGCTGTAAAATAATACCTGATGGAAAAATTTGGAAAATTTATCATTGATGAGGAAACCTGCTGAGCGGAGGTAGTGGGGAACTGGGGGTTGCGATACAAATGTGGAAAATCACACACTCCGGCTTAAAGCTCAGAGAAACATGATATGCAGGAGAAAGAGATAGCTGCAGCTAAATTAGGCTAATTTAGTTGGGGGTCAGCTCACAAAGGGGAATATCCCTTTGAAAGGAAGACCTGTGGAGTGGTACTCTCGTCATCTGTTGTGTATTCCTTGCGCAGTAGAAGGCGTGGGATGGTAACCTTAGCAGGAGGTGGCACTTCTGTTCCTATTCATAGTCATGTGAACTGTCTTCTCTTGCATTCTTCCTCCTATTTTCAATCACGGAATAAGCCTCGTAATTAAAACTATTGCTTACATGAAAATAGAAAGGAAATGATGGATTTTATTTTTTCTGATATGTTGTGAATGGTATTGCATCTATTTAACTTTTATTTATTACTGCAGTTGTATCTAGAAGACCAATATGAAGCTGGAATCCCGATCTGCTGGAGAAATGTGCACATTTAGTCCAAGGAGATTATTTATTACTCCGTGGATGTTTGTTCTTCACCCTGTCTCCCTTCCCAGCCATCAGTTATGCTTCTCTCAGCTGGAAATCAGGCAAAGAGCAGGTGCCACTTGTTCTACCAGCTCTCCTCCTACCAGCTGCAGGTGCTTTGCCGACTACCAGTTGCTCATGGAATAGGGTGTGGGAACCACCAGCAGCGAAGCATCGGCTGTAGCAGCATTTCCCAGGCACGGACAGTCACTATGGCCTTTACAGAATACTCTGAAATACTGTTATCCGCTCAGAGCGGTCAGTCCATGCTGTATCTGGAGCAATCCGAACTGGAGAGGTGACTTGTTAACTGAGCGGCATTTCTAGAAACGTATCAAAGAGCGGTATACTTCTTGAGAATAGATATAATGGAAGTGACTATAAAAATACATGGAGCTGCCTTAAAGCATGTGTTACCAGTGGCTTCACACAGACCCTGCACATTAAGGCTGGTATATAAAATAATTTTCTTCCTGTTTTATCTTTTATGAATGAGGTTAAAATGTATTGTATGTTCTTACCTGAATCTTATTGTCATCTCTTAGGTGATGCACGAACTTCAGCATAAACAGGGGCCTGCAAATCAGCTGTATTGAGTTTTCTTTGTGAAGAAGCCAGTCAGACCAGTTCTCCTTTTGCCTGCGTTACTGTCTCGGGTTTTACAGTGATTTCCTGGACAGTGATTGCCTAGAAGAAGAAACAAGTTAATTCAGCACCACATATAATTTGTTGATGATGTCTGACTAAATTCTTAAAGGAAAAATTTTGGAATAAACTATTATTTCTTCTTCTCTGTGTAATTCAGTTTGCTACTACTGCCGTCATCTCTTTTCTGCGCCGTCCAACAAACATGCGTGCTGTGTGTAAGACATCTCAGATTGCTATTTGGGCACAAACATATGGAGACAACAAATGACTTAAACATTACTGCTGTAAAACCAAAACCTGTGAAATCAGCCAAGTATTATTCACTCACGCTTGACAGTACTTGAAATATGAACCACGCTAAACAAATGGCTCTTTTCAAGCCCACCAAAAAGACAAGGTGAAAGAACAAAAGCCAGGCAGCGAGAAGAAAGCAAAAGATACTCAGGAGTGGACTCACAGATACAAATGCAAAACCCCCTGCGCTTCAAGGAATTTGGTTGTAAATTAATTTCAAACAGGTAATCCAAACATTTTGTCTTTTTAATAGTTGCTGTTTTACTAGATGTACTCATATATAATACATGTTGTATGTAGTCTAACATGGTTACATGTGTTAATACATACAGATGTAAAATGTCATTTGTATTTCAAGGATATATTCCTTGTGGCAACGTTATGATATTTAGCAAAAGAAAATTGCGTATTTTGTGATGGCTTTCACAGTAGGCTTTGACCCCTCTTCCTCTCCTCTCCTATCATTTTTTCTTCTGTGAGCAATCTAAGCTGGCTTTCAACAGGGGCCTCATGTGACCTAAAGCTGATCCTGAAACATTAACAAAAGGGAGATTAGTGTGGAACAACTCTGAGACCTCCGATTCTTTCTTTATGTGTTACACTGGTTAGGCTGTATTATCAAATGAAGCAAGCAACGGCTGATAAATAAAGTACCCTGAAGTCGTTTTAACTCTCTTGCATATCAGCTTGCTACTGAGCCAAAAAAACCCAAACAACACAAAAAAAATCCTACAATTTGCTTTCTTAACAGGTTCAGGTGTTAGAAAGCTTTAGACTTAAAATTGGATTTTTGTATATTACTTTGTTTTTCCTTTCTGAAGGAAAGTTTTCACAGTTTCTAGAAAAGCAAAGCAAATATTCAAAAGGGTAAAGAGTGAGAATATCATGGGTGAACACTCACAATCGTTGCCAGTTGATAAAAGTTAGACCAAGCTGCTTCAGTCTGGTATCAAAGCTTAGACAGAGACTAGAAGCAGAGTGATGGGTTTCCATGGCAACCCCCATCTCCTGCCCCATCCCACACGCGCTCTGCTCTGCTGAGTCCCAGCGCAGGGATGATCAGCTCCTTCCTTCAGATGGGTGCGTACAAAATAAGAGGGTTTGTCACGATGATGGGGAAAACGTATGAGAGGTGTAAAGTTACAAGGAAATAAATTATGGCAGCCTGATGAGGCTGCCCGGCTGCCCTTGCACCCAATGCTCCTCTCGCATACGGTGCTGGGACACGGGCACCCTCCTGCCACTGCCGCTCTCCCGCCCCAGCTTCCCCTACGTTGGCTCCAAAGCAGCTGCTGGGCATTTTGGGCTACACATCGTCCGTTGCTTCCTTGGGCTTTTGCCATCTTTTTCTAGGCTGATGTGGTTCCCTTTGGCTTGTATTTAGTGGATAAACGTAGTGGGGCAGCAAGGGTTAGTTTTTTTGTTCAGAAATTTGCACAGTGCATAACCCACCGTGGCCTTAACCCGCAGTCCGGGCTGGAGGGCCCCAGTGCTGCACCGTGGCGATGTCAGGCTCCCCCTCTTGTATGTAGGAAAGCGATCTTGGGGAACTTTGACTTACAGCCTTTCTCCTCTGCCACTCTTGCTCATTAAAATAAAGTATTTCCAACCCTTTTGTCATCATGGTTGAAGCAGTGAATATACATATCATAATATATTTCATATATATGTGTGTTTATATATTGCTGAGGTGGTATGAGAAGCAGCTATTTTATTATTGATATGAAATCATGCCTCAGGGTGTAGATAGATTTTTCTTTTTTTTTCAATTAAGTGAATAGCAAAGACAACCACCCCTACCAAATCTTTGTCCACGTGAGATTATAATCCTCAGTTAGCTTTTCCCCCTTAGATTTTTCTGCATGACCAATGGAGTAATACCTAACAGCCACCATTATCACACAATTTGGGCAGTATTACTTATGATACTTGGCAGTGGTGTCTTTCAGTCATTCTGAACTCCCTGTGACCCACATATGTCTCCTTCCCCTTCACTGGTTGAATCAACAATTAGACTGTGTTGATGAACTCTAGGAAGAGGGAACCACATATCTGCATTTGCTTTTAAGTCTCAGAGTTGTCTGAATGTAGAAGAAGCCCGTGGCAATTTATGTCCTGCTGAAATACAGTTATCTTAACTGATATATGGGGATTACCATAATGTTTCCTATTAAGTCTCTGTGATTTTCCTCCTATTTCCATAGATAAAAAATGGTAATACGTTATCACCGGTGACATTGCAGGCGCTGTCTTTAGCTATGAAAATAAAAATCTAGCTGTATACATAAATAATGTTAAGATTGTTGCTGTTATGTGATGCTGATCAAAGTATTCAGTTTTAGTGGCCCAAGGTTATGCTGAACATACTGAACCTTCCAAAAATTTACTTTAAAGATGCTCCCAATTGAAAATATCCTAACTAGCTCTTCCAAATTCAAAAGTTCACCAGACATTATCATTAATAGTTCTAAGACAGCCAACAACACCATGAATCAAAACACAGACAGCCAATACTATACGGTGTCCCTCTAGCTTTTTAATTCACGCAGAGTGACAAATATACTGCATTAGGTTGGTGCTCAATCACTGTTCATTTTCCTCTATTCCTCACCACATAACAAAATTCATTATGTGATAAATTTGTTACCGCTCTTCTGGCTGGTCACTGGAAACTTCTTTCTGCAGTACAGAGACGTTACTTGATTTAATTACAGTTTTCCAACATGCAAAGCTGTGATTCTTTTTCTTTGCAAATTGTCACCTCCTAATTGTTTGTCCCTGGAACTACACTACAGTTCCACTCCTGTGCTCCTCTTCCATTCCCTTTACTTGTGCTAGTAAAACCATCTTATCCCGCATCTTCAGCTGAATTACACTTTGCTACTTTGTTCGTCGAAGGATGAAGCCGATGCGATTTCTGAATTTTTGTTAAATTATGTAAATCCCTTCATGCATAAACTTG
Organism: Burhinus bistriatus; assembly: GCA_013397275.1. NCBI lineage: Eukaryota > Metazoa > Chordata > Aves > Charadriiformes > Burhinidae > Burhinus > Burhinus bistriatus. Next base: position 473,021 of record VYXH01004149.1, read on the forward strand.
TTTTATCCCTCCCCAAAAAACAAAACTGCCAA
>VYXH01004149.1:473093-485367 GCA_013397275.1 Burhinus bistriatus
AAGTGGTACTCTCTTCTTTATACGTTTAGACACTGACCCTAATGCAATAAATAAATGGGCATTAGTACAGGGAAGGAGGTTTTGTGTGTTATCACAATGGTTTTCTAAAATAATTTTAGTAGTACAGTGACTGTTACCTTCTGGTAAATTATACAAAGGGACAGAGCAAACGCTATAGAGGTGACACCATAAATCATCTCTTTTCAGGTATTTAAAAAAAAGTAAATTTTTTTAGGCTCTTGACAGATTGAGGCATAGGAAAGCGTCCTACACTTTTCTGCCTTTTTTCCATAGAGATTATATAGCTTTTTTAAATAACAAGCCGTTCCTCCAAAGAATGTTTTGTGGGTGCCTTCTGTAAAGCAATCTGGCCGTGTCAGAAGACGTGCCATCCTCTGGTGGGGCATTTTGTCCTTGCAGACCTTCCTAGTGTACTACAAAGACACCGAGATTCTTACTGGTAAAATACAAACCTTCTTCGTTAGCCAAAGTAGTAGATTTTATGCTAAAATGCTACTTGACCATGGTAAGCAAGAAAATGATGTGCTTGTGCGATGCTCAGAAGTAAGGAGCTGCCTCTGGAGCTGGGATCTGGGAGGGATTACTGAAGTTGGGCAAATAGTTTGAATTTGAACTGCAGCCAATGAAAATTGAACAGTATTTCTGTAACGATAGACTTTTTCCTCATATATGTATGTGCTGGGTAGCTTTTATTGCATTCCATTTTACAGTATTACCTACTGCATTGTGTCAAAATGATGTTACACGTTGAATGAAGATAGATAGTGCCAAGAACAGAAAGAAAGGAAAGGAAATCCTGTTTTGTAAATGCAATTTCTGCTTCTTCAGAGCAAATTTGAGCATGAGGACTTAGTCTGGTAAGCAATAACATATATAAAGAATAGAACTGGACATTAAGTAACTAGAGAATTTCATGACCCCAGTTTAGTGTCAGAGTAGAAGAGCAATAGATAGGACTCAGGAATTCGCCAGCCAAACGTTTCTTCTCCGCTTATTTGCCAAAGTGATACAAATTTATCATTGTCCTACTGCTTATCACTGGGCCTGCTTATGGGAAGCGTTTAAAGATGGCAGTGAAAAGGAACCTAATATTTGAAAAAAGTATGGTCCAATATTACCTAAAGAATACTTTAGTAGCTGTTGAAGCTTAAGTACTCATTCCAAATTAGTGAATTAAAAAAATACCATAAAAAGATGTGTTTTGTAGTGAAATAGAAGTGGACTCGTGTCTTGTGGTATAACCTATGTAATTGTATTCTTTTATCTAAGAAATTATGCTTATTTTATTCTTTTATCAACAGCCTAGCTACCTTGAATTTTCTAATGCTGATAAAGGTCTCTTCTAAAGAACAGCAAAAATTAAGAGTTTGGATTAAATTACATGAAAAGATACATTTTTACTCCCAATTTTATTTTCTGATGTCCATTTCCTCACTTGTTCAGTTGCCTTTTGTGTTTATTTGTAAAAGAATAGCGATGGAATCACGTAGTCTTTAACAGGCACATCATACAGCTGCATGACCCTGTTTTAAAAATGCTGCTTCAAATTATTTGAGTTTCATTACTGTTTTCTTCCTTTTCTGAATAGAGCTAAGCAAAGGGCAGCAGTTCCACTCACAGTGGAAGACCTTCAAACTTGCGCAGAAAGAAACTAGTCAAAAAAAACCTGAAAGAGCCGCTGAAGAGCGCTCTCATTGCCTCCCTCATCTTCTTCCCAACTTCTTCCCCAAAAGAGATGTAACACGAGAGCAATCCCTTTCTTGCAAAATGTTTATGGAAGCATGTTTTTTTCATTTTATTGACCCTCCTTGACTCTTCTAATAAATAAACCAGAGGTGGAATAAGAAATAAAATAAACATTTTCCCATGGTAGTTTTATGGAAAACAAAATATTTATGATGAATTTGAGCAACGTTTATTTGATGAAAATTTTCCTGTCCTTTTATCGCATATGAACCTACGCATATATTTAATCAAACCACAAGTAATATCTAGTGAATTAAGTGGTGTAAAAGTGTTAATTTTAAAGAGCAGAATACCACCCTGAACAAAAAGCTGAGATTGAAAATAAATCATGTATTGTCATGTGTAAAAAATATGTAATGAATATGTAAGAATACTCTATGTATATTGAATGCATAAGAATATTTTATCAGGTACCCCCAAGCCATGCATACTTGCATTCAAGGAAATAAATCTTGTTTAATTAAACAAATCCTAGAAAGTGGTAATAACAAGTTGTACAAACCAGAAGATGGAACATAAATGAAGGAGATTACTGATGAACAGCAAAATTAATGAGGTAGGGTTTTCATCCTGATTGCTGAGGAAAGATTTTCTGGAGGTGTGATGGAGGGATGCAGGTGAGCTGCCTGACTGCCGAGCGATTGCCCACCTGGATGGTCCCCCTTCCTGCAGGTGGGCTAAATGATAGGGGTATGGGCTGGGGGCATACGGTGAGGTTTCATGGAAGAGTGCTATAAATCTCTAATACTGTGAAAGTTTCTGAAAAGGATTACAGGGATGACACTGAGAGTTGTAGTACCTTGGCATTGGTGCTTATACAATTGCTGCTGATGGGGTACAAGGTATGAAGGCATAAAAGCAGGTAGTGGAACTCATGTCCATCCAGCTAATTTTATGGGAAATTAGTAGTGCCAAAGAGGTTTTTTATTTGTTTGTTTTCTTTTTTACCAAAACCACAATTTTATTGAAAATAACTGCATTGACTAATGTAATATGGTACATAGGTTTATTCAAAACACATCTTACTTAGAAAAACAAACCCACCAATCCTATGTATAGTTAATTTAATTATCATAAAACACTTTCAACTGCAATTTAGATTTCTGTTTACCTACACCTGCTCGCAGGGGATGGGGGTTTTCAGTAGTGGTTCACTGAACGATGATAAGGAGCAGCTGGGAGTTTGGGAGGGTTTTTCTGCCAGAGGAAAGAGGAGCAGAAAGTCTATTGGTGAAGAGGAAGGAGGTAAGGAGAGAAGGGATTTTATGGTGTGGGGTTGTTGGGGTTTTTTTAGTAGGCTCTATCTAAAGTGAAGTACAGGGAAAATGAAAAATTAAATGTGGCTGATATCCGATGGAGGCTCTGAGACATTTTGTTCTGATTAGGAATCCTCTCACGACCCCAAGGCGATAGGATTGTTAAAAGGAGACTGATGTGAGGGGCTGGTGGCATTGGTGAGAAAGCAGCGTTTGTTGCTACGTGTGGGGAGGTGACTGAGCAGAAGACTTCAGGTCAGTTTGGTGGAGGCGTGTTTTGACTGAGCTTTGATACGGTCTTTCATTTGAGTTACGTGAGATACTTTTGTCCTGCTCCTAAGAGCAGGAAAGGAGATCCTTAGCGTGGCTGAGGTGGGACCTGCTGTAACAGCTTGATAAATCTGATCAAATGTGACTTCTAGTGCAAGAAGTCACAACGAGGAAGTGTTCTTTATATGACTGTGGGTATTTGCGGTGTATTTTAGTGGTGACCTGTTCCTGACCTGATGCTATTCAGTGTTTTCACTGAGTGGAATAATTGCTGTGAGCACTTGCAAAGGGAGCTGAGGTGATGTAGTGCAATGATAATCTAAATGAATTAGGTGAGATTTCTTAGATAAGCTTATTTGAAAATCTGTGTAAATGCTGCCAAATGTTACGCTTGATGTGTAGGAATAAAGCAAGCAGGCTATGCTTATGGGAGAGAGTTGCCTAGCCTGAATTAAAGGTGCATTGGAGAAGAAAAATAATAGAATTTTTGAGTACCTGATGTGATGCTTTGGCTAAGTCAGTGTTTGTACTTGATTAGTGAAAACCAGAAAAATAGAGCAGGAGTAAAAACATGGAATTTGTAGTGAAATCACAGTCAGTTGTTATGCTGATTGAAAGTTAAAGATACTGGAAGATAAGGAAGAACTCAAACTAGAATTGCAAGGATACTTTGTGACCTAGAATACAAATGTAACAGTAATAACAATGTTTAGTGTAATCAAATGGAAATTGATGTGTAATTTGATAATGCTTTGATATTTCTTATTTTGCTGCCTGTTACAGGATTTTGGGGTTGTTTGGGTTGGGTGGTTTTGTGGTTTTTTTTTCTGTATTCCCCTAAAAGTATATGTACTTTTAGGTGGTGGGTCTTGTTTGGTTGGGTTTTTTTCCCCACCTTTGTAAAACAATTATACTAGGGGCATATGTATACTTTCTTAATTTATGAATATAATGTCTGATGCACATCTATCCCTATGGTATATGAGACTAGATCTTGGGGGTGTTTAATTATGGAGTAGCACTAAATAGAACAGCCGATAATATGGAAACTTGTTCAATGTCTAATGACTTTTTGTAGTTTAGGTCATCTTGAAAAAGTAGACTCACTTCCACTCAGCTTAGCCAACTTGGTATACAGACCTCTGAATTCCAGGTTCTAGCCAGCTTAATGTGGACACACAGGAGGATGTAGCTTGCAATTAGGTTTTAACAGGGTCTAAATCGTGAGGAGTATTACTTACCTGAAAAGGTGCAACATAGATTCAGTGAATGTTTGCCATTGTAGTCTTGCAAGATATATATAATATTGTCCCACAAAAATACACAGAGTAGACAGTACTGTTTCAGAAATGAAACAGTTTTATTTGGGGGGAGAGCTAACTTAATGTAAATTTCTCTGGCTACACAAAGAACTAAATTATTATGAATTGAATACAAATTAGAACCCCATTGAGTTTGATGTCCTAGCCAGCATGTTCTCCGTGTTTTAGCCAGAAAGTCTTGCAATGCACCTGTACTAATAGAGAGCAACCATTCCAGTTTGGAAGAATATAACGGGGTACTTCATTTTGTCTTGTGTTCAGTAGTCCAGAGCATGATTCCTAGATGCTGTTGTTTATGCTGAAAATCATTCTTATTCCTTCTCATTCACCTCTCTTTAGGAGTGGGATAAATGTTCAAAGAGTAGAACAGCTTACTGAGAAATCTCAGTTGTTGCCTCAACATATTTGATTAGCTTTCTCAGTTTAAATCGACTCTTTAAAGTATGACTTTATCTGTGTGCTCAAGAAGCAAACGTTTTGTGTCACTCTCAAGGGAGGTGTTTTAGTGTCCAAAAAACTGCATATGGGTGTTTTTGGTATCTGCTTGAGAGCAAGTAAAACACAAATATGGATGGTGGATGCTCCATTTGCTTTCCCTCAGCCTCCCCTTATGTAAGATAATTGTGTATTGTCAGTCTTGCAATTTCTGATCCTGTTGGCAAGGATCATCATGAAGGTGTGAATGTGATCTTGATAGTTAAGGGAAACTGGGAGCAGACCTGCAGCCTAGGGTGAAGTCCCTTTGAGAATGATCTGGGTTAATGACCGAGAGTATTTGCTGGGGAATTTGACTGAACTGTGTCCTTATCCCAGTTATCTCATCCCTTTTGTAATGGGACGCGTTCTCTTAGCTGCTTAAGTGACTATTTTTGTGATTCAAAATCTATTCTTGACAAAACTGGTTTCAGTTTTGTCAGGTCTGCAACCAAAAGCATATAACTTGCTATCCTAGTTCTTTACGTTGCATCTGTGTCTTCAGCTTGAGGGGCCTTCCAACATCCACCTCAAAGCTTTTCAGCTGTGTTTCCAGAAAAAATGTTGCCAGAAATATATTTATGAAAGATCTCTTTGAAGTTTAAAGCCTTCCTTTTTGTTCTTTGTCTAGAATTGGAGAGGAAAAAAAAAAAATTAAGCAGGGCCACACTGCAAATGAATCCAAGGATGTAGAGCTTACTGTTTTGTATGTATCGCTACAGGAAGATCGTAAAAAGAGAGCATCGCAACGAAGCAAACTTTAGAATTGCTGTAAAAGAACAGTACAATATTTATATTTCCTTGTTCAGTGAGCCTCCAATGGTAGGAGGGAAAGCCAGGATGCAGTGTGCATCAAGTTCATGGGTTTTTTAGTATCACTTATAAACAGAAATCAGTTCATCAGCAGTATCTAGCTGACGCTACGGATATGTTTCTGAGTGTTCTTGGATTAAAAGAAGGGAACACTGAAAAGCTGAAAGCTTTTAATATTAATTTTTACAATAATAGTGTTAATGATGGACACACCTCATGCTTCTTCTGTAAGGTTCCTGACCATAAGGATATTCTAATTGCTGCTTAACCAGTTTGCTACAAAAGCAGAAGCCCATTTATTTCTTGAAGAAACTCAAATGTATGATTTCAAAGTGTCTCAGGAGTACTTTTGTACATATATAGAGTAAGTCGTTGGGGTGTGCTTTGGAAATCAGGACCTTAAAATGTATGGCTTGTACTACTTTAGTTTAATGGGCTGTCAGCTGTCCAGGCAGATCCAGTACAAAGTCAGACATGTCTTTATTCTTCAAAGAACATAATGAAAAAAGTGAATATATTTAGTTATTAGCTAGGAGGTACAAAACAAGTGAAGAAGGAAACAGTACTTTTTTTTTTTCTGTCTTGAATTAGATAACTGAAATTTTAGCTGTCCATGTGTCTAAAACATCTGCATAGTTATTAAGGAATTTCCTGAACAGTAAGTGCTCATTTGTCTCTATTTAATAAACACAGCCATATAAATTTATCATTTGCTCAGTCTTTTAAAATTCCCTACATTTGAAAAATGTATTTGTATTACCTTTGATGGTTTGTAGCATATGAAAAAAGTCAAGTCTGAATTGAATAACAGTTTGAGTCTCTCAGAGCACAATGTACAAGTAGATTTCATTCTTGCAATAAGAAATGTCTGACCTTTACTTTCCGTAAATTCACAAGCTACTTAGTAGTCTCAAAGCCCAGATCTGTGAAGTTATTAAAGGCTATTATGTTTGTAGGTGATAATGATACCTCTTAATACACAGATATGCTCTGTCACTTGTAGATGAACAGCGATATGACAACAATGATATAGGAACTGGGACAATCCTTACTGTTTAGTTTTCAGAAGAGGATATGGCTATGTATCATCAGTGTTGTGTGGAGCGGATGATCAGGTACACCGCCCACTTTGCTCCTCCCAGCACTAAAATTGGTACTACTGGTGGGGGGGTGGGGGGAAGATCAGACTCCTACAATCCTGGCATCTTCTAGAAGCAGAGTATCTGTTAACATCAAAATTATTTGGGTCGCTTCTCCACCTAAACTTCCTCTTTTTTAGAGATTCTCAAAACGATTGACCTGAAGAACAGCTGCCCTGAGCACTGGTGGTGTTGGTAATATGGATGATGGATGACTTCAGTTTCATGGCCAAATTGCTTATCCAGGCATGAAGAAAATAAAATGCTTGTTTCTTCTCCTCCCCTTTCTAGCCTATTTCTGCTATTCAAACTTTAATTTACCCTTTGCCTTAAATTATTCACTTGGAGCCAGTTTGTATGTTGTGTTATTTTTAAGATCTTAAAGCTTTATTTTTGCAAAATTTTAAAGGAGGAGGAATGTCACACGGTGTTCTATTTTAGCTGGAATTCTGTATGTTGTGTGTATAGCACAAATATATAGATCACAAAATTGAATGTATTTTTAAACAATTAATGAAGTTTGAATAAACTCAGATTAGAGACTTGGTGGAAGGGGGGAACTACTACACGCCAGCTTATGCCCGAATCATGAGTTTTCATCCTGAAGACTGACATTTAACATCCAGTGTATTGTACCTTAGAAAATACCATGATGCTAGGGTTTTTTTTTTTTTAGATCTAATCCTCTTTGGACCAAGGGGGTAGCAATATTCTTTGCCTTGAGGGAGGAAGTAATGACTTTTTCAGACAGTACAAGATGTTATTTGCAACACTATTGTAATCTTGATAAAGAACGTGATCCAGTCGTGTGGTGGTCCTGCGGGGTTGTGGGTTGGCCCATTTTTAGGATCTTTAAAGAGTCATTGTAAGGCTTGATTAACAGTCCTGAAACAGTAGTGTTGGGGGTGTGTGTGTGTTTTTAATATAAATAGTTACAACGATGATCCTTCTGTGGTGATGATATAACCCCACCGTGATTAGTTAAAAACCCAAAAAATTTAGCAAGTGGAATAGAAGGGAAAGAAGTAGTGAAGAGTTCTTCATGCTTGTGTGCTTTCTGTTTTTTTCTTTAAAATAATTACTTTGTGTGTTTGAGCAGAGGTCTCGGAGTTGCAGTGAAGTCACCTTCAATTTCTGGAGAAATATTGGAAGAGTTTAAGCACTAAGAAGTGAACGTGGAGTTGCTGAGATTGAATTATGCCAAATCAATCTAATTTCCTTCTATGCTTGGGTAATGAGCCCTGCAGACCAAAGAGAAGCTGTAAAGTTTAGAGTACTTGCGTGATACTCTTATAAGCAAATTAGGGAAACTATGTCTAGGTGAGTTCAAAACTAATTAGGAAAAGCACAGTCGGAGAGTATTTATCTGTCAAATTTAAAGATACCCAGGATGCAGTTTTCATGGGTCTTTCCTAAATTCAGTTCCGTTCAATATTTTTTGTTGATAACTTGTAGAATAGAAAAATCACTAAGCTTACTAGATTACTAGATACTGCTATTGTAGGAAGAATGGCAGGTGCAGACAGGAATAGCTGAAGTGCAGAAGTGTCCCAAGAGGAATATTATGTGAACTGACAACAGTTTAAGTATAAGGTAGTTCCAGCTGAGTTTCTACTGTACAAATGTAAGTATGAATAACTAGTGAGGTAGAAGATCTGCAGGAAAGAACAGTGGGCCACAGGCTGAGCATAAGAGTTGTCTTGATAAATGTCTTTGTAAAATGTAAACCTCCGACTGGAAGCAGATATGAAGATATGAAACAACTCATAACCTCTCTACAGCTGCTTTTTGTTCAGCAACTTTCTTGGTCATAGAAATTCTTTTAAAGCAAGTGACCTGTATGCCTGTGGCAGTTTTTATCAAAGTATCTAATATCTATATCCCATCTAATGTCAAGTTTCCAGACAGGTTTAGCATGACTCAAAATGTGACTGAACTCCAGGTGTAACATTTTTAAAAAAACAAACAAACAAAAATAAATAAAAATTCCTGTAAACTGTGATGGAGAAACAACGTAAAGTTGACAGTTGAGTCTTGCATTCACATTTGGAGAATGTATGGAGAAGTGGGATTGCTAAAAATGGTGAAAATTAAGAACAAATGAGGGAGGATGGAGAGACAGGTTTAAAGGAGAAATTTTGTTTTTGGACTTATGTTTGAAACAGCTCTGCTTTCTTTGCTCTTGTTTTGATATCTGTGGCTTCCTTGCTAAATTTGTGTGACAGATCTGGATTATGGAAAGTCAAATCTTACAAGAAAGTGTTTTTAAATGTGAAGTTTAGGGCACTACAGACCAAATCCTCACTTGAAACTAGTACAACTCCATTAACATTAAAAAGGCAACACTAATTTACATAAGCTATGCATCTGACCTTTTGTTCTTGGGAAAGTTTAGAATTATTTACAATTTAATATCATACATAGTTGTTTTTCAAACCAATTTCATTTTAAATGTTTCTGTGATAAAGATAACTTTGCTTTCAACTGTCATGAAAGTCCAAACTAAAGCAAAGTATAACACAATCAAAATACATCACAAATGCAGCTCGTTTATTAGGTAAATTCTGACTTATCAAGTGTCCTTGAGTTTCTGAGTTGCCTCTGATCTTGCATCAAAAATTCTCCTTGTGCCTTCTCCAACACTCATTATCACTCATTAAGGGTTGAGATTTAAAAATTGGAAGTAAACGTCAGGTTTCTGAAAAGCAGCAGAGTGTTCCTCTTAGAAATCACTCTTCTCAGGCATCAGACGTGATTCAAGCTTTGAAAGAGGGCAGCTATGAATGGACGTCATGGATACAGACGAGCAAGTTTCAGTTACAAAAACACACACAAAACCAAAACCTGCTCATGTTTTTAAAGTCAGTTTTCTGTGGGATCCTCTCATCTCTGGGGAAAGCAGTAGATGTGTTGTTTTGAGCTCTGTCACTTAAGGCTAAATCCAGTAAGCCTAAAAAAGCCCCAGAAGGACAGCTGTGCATTTCTAGTAAAATATATTTCACTGAAAGTAAATGTGTAAAAAGTGTCTCTAATATTATCTCACTGTGAAAAATCCCCTAGTCAGAAATCAAAATCTGAGCCTGGGATTAAAAATACCTGGTCAGTAACTATTGAACCCAGAAATGAAAAGAGAAATTCCAGGACATTCCTTCAACTGAAATTACAGCATCTCTGAACATAATGGAGCTTAGTGGTATGCCAAACTGTAGAGGTTACTTCTACTCTTTCATTTAGGTGTCAATAGTAGTAATGGCTTTCCGTATGCGTCTGAAAATAGATTCTGACTTGAATGTCTACTTAAGAGATGAAAAGAGTTTCTGGCTCTGTGAAACTATAAAAACAGAGCTTTGAGAGCTGACCATCTATATACTAGAGCTGTGGGTGGTACCTTACCCGAGTTTCTCCAGGGAACTGGCCTGTTCAACTTACTTGCTCATTTCTGTGGAAATGCTCAGTGATGCAGCCGGTGTGCTCCTGAGATTGCCTTGTGGCAACACCCATATGCTCCACGGTCCGTCCTTCAAGTGTTGTGTTGCCTTGCTGCTGTTGCTTCCCACGAGGGTGTTACCAGGCGTTGGGGAGGTGGCTTTGCTGGTCAGCCTTGACGCCTGAACACGTCAGGGACAGAGCCTCTGAGGCAGCACGTCGGCAAAGCGAGTCACCTCTGGGGTTGCTGAGGATTTCTGGCGCAATGCAGAGGTTAGCGCGCTGTGTTTGCTGTGGGTAACCTAAAGATAGTTGAGCTGACCGTGGTGTGTGGGTGCGTGGTTACAGGTTGAAGAAACCCTAAGATAACCTTTTTTTTTTTTTAAAGAAAACTTGGATTCCATTTCTATGTTTGTATTCACCCGTGCCACCTGAGGCATATTTTCACGTGTGTGTTTTCAGTAAAACTATTATGTGCCACCTTCCCACAAACGGAGGTGCCTTTGTGAACATGACTTAGTATGTAAAACTGTCTTATCTATTGAGATTGATATTACTGAGACAGAACAGGATTATTTACCCTACAAGGAGGTTGGGTAGTTTATTTCTTGCCTTGAGCACCTGCCACAAGTGTTTGACAAAGCTTTATTTATATATGGACCTCCGTAAGAAATGGAATTTCCTAGGCCTGTCTCCATACAACCATGTATTGTGACAGTCTGTGTGCCCTCCATGTGACTTTTTGTTGATTTGAGATGTGTTTCTGTTTGCAATTTGTGCCACTATAGTACTGGTGAACATTAACTAATAATAATCCTTGAGTAAGGAACAGGAAGAGGGATTATACTGCTGATGAAAATGATGCTAAATATGTAATACTTCTGAAAGAGTGTGCTGCTTTTAAATCAAAGATAGAAGTGTAGAATGATATCCCGTATCTCATAAGTGACCTGAAAAGAAAGTGATTTAGGAGGTATCAAAGCTAAATGGATATCTGTTTACATTGGGAATGGAGAGAAGAGGGGAGAAGTGTGAAGTAATTGCTGGCTGGACCACCTGAAGACCAAAATCCCCTCTAGAGAAGTCCTGGAAGATGTCATATATTTCTCAAGCATCTCAGAGTAAATAAGCCTCCTAGTGGAAACACTAATAAAAATTATGACTTATTGTGACATACTCGGCTTTAAATGGGGAGTTGCTCTTATATGGAGGCAACTTGTGCCCCCCTCCCCCCCAAATTAAAACCATGCAAGTTTCAGTGAATTATTCTATCCCTGTTCCCCCTCCCTCTCTCCAAAGACAAATCGCAGGCCTTCTGTAACATATACTGCTAATCTGCAGTCCAAACTGTTACGATCCAGCTCACAGCTAAGCCTGCTCGCAGCGAATTGCCACTTTTAGGGGGAAGCTGCTGGTGTGGAATAAGCTAACTGTACTTCTCTCAGCAGAAAAGCCCCTGACCCAGCTCATCCTGTGTGATGGCAGCTCCTCCATTGGTGCTTACGTGTCGCTAAGCTAAGCGAGGAAATGCTTTCTAAATGGAGAGCTCTTTGTTGTCACCTTCTGTAAGCGGAGATCAAATCATGGATGAGCATTTGCGTAGTGGCACTTGGATTCCTCACCTGGGATGTCAGCCCTTGGTGCTGACTCTGTGGTTTCTGCTGATTAGCTGGACTGATGAAGAACAGCTTTACTTCCATTAGCATCTATCAGCCTTTTGTATGCTTGTGCCAAATAGTTTATCTTGCCTCTAGTCCCCAGGCTACCTCCTTCTTCTCAGGAACCTGGATTAAATTTTCCTATTCCC
>VYXH01004149.1:485488-521547 GCA_013397275.1 Burhinus bistriatus
TTCCCCCCCTCTTTTTTTTTTTTTTTCCCCTTCCTTATCTTTGTCTGGCTGCAGCCTAGTCTTGAATTACAAAGTACTTATTAAAAATAATAACCTTAAAAAAATAATAACCTTAAAAAAAGACACAGAAAAAGCCAGCTTCCCCCAAACTCGGCAACTTCCCTGCAAACTAAAAATATCCTTGTCTCTTTTCTAAATCTGTCTGCTTTTCTCCTAGAAAGCATTTATATCCATTATATGGAAATAGCTATTTCCAAGGTGCATTGTAACTGATCCCACTAATAAGTATTGTGATGCAAAAAAAAAAAACAACCCCAAAACAACCAAACCAAAACCCCAAACTTCTGTTAACGTGCCAGGTGGTTCAATACACTGTTTATGCTCCAGATAATGATGTTCTTGTTAATATTCCCATGCTGGTGAAAGGAAGGGAATGTGCTTTAATAGTTTCGTGGATCATGCTGAAGTTTTACAATCATGATAATAATGAACAGATAGTAATTCCTAATATACACATGGATATGGTAAGACAGGGTCTTTGACAGATTTAGTTGCTAATAGACTACAAGCCTTCAATGAGCAACTACATTCTGGCTGGGTTTACTCTTGTCTGCTTATCTCTGCCTGCTTTTGGTACGTTGGTTTCAAAACCAAATTTAGTCTTGGGTAAATAGAAAAGGAAAACTAAAGACTAAGGAAGTTTTGATAGTCAATTCTTACAGCACAAAGACTCTCAATTTTAGCCACAACTTCAAAGCTTTTAGAAGCTGTGGAAGGATCAGCTTTTCGCTTCTCCTGAGCATTGCGTGTTCCACTTCACCCTAATGGGTAATTTTTGGTAAGATGACATTTGGAAAGAATAGTGTCTTTAAACTGGTGAGGACTTAGAAAGCAAGAGGTGTCATCCTGAAATGGGTAAAAAAAAATGATAAATAAAATCTCATTTATGATACATAAATGTATATATATGCTTAAAGTTAATTAAAGAAGCCTTTTCATTCCCTGATAAGTATGTCCCAATCGTGAAAAGCAACATCTGTGACTTCATCTTGATCTATGATTTGAAGTGAGTGAGAGAAGTTATACATTTTGCTAGAGAGGGGAAGAGAAAAAGAAGTCCTTTTTTCAAGAGTTTCTAAGCTAGTCCCAAGGGCTGTCTTGAATATAAATGGACATAACATTCACTTTCATTTTTTCCTGTTCTTTGTTGATAGGTATTTCCCGCATATTTTATATGTTAGACATGTCTCAAATGTCATTCAAGATATTTTCTCATTTATAACTGTTTTCTGCAGCTCCTTCAGTAATTCCAGTCTGTTGCCTTTTAGCACTTACTGCCTACTGGCAGATGCAACATATTTGGGTCATATGAGTTTATTCAGTACAGAGATGATTTTTGAGTGAGAATGCTCAAGTGAGGAGCTTAATTTTAACTTGAACTGCCAGCAACAGTAGAAAACAAGCTTTTCGGTGAACTATGTTTTATTTTATTTTTTCTACTAAAATCTTAATTTCTAATGTAAAATTAACTCTGTGACCAAAGCAATTAATCACTGTTGTTATATGGCTAAACTTGAATAAAATATTTTCTACATTTTAGCTTTCAAGTCACATAACCTTTCTTGGGTACTTAATGCAGCCAACAGAAAGCATGGTAGCATTTCATACATAAGCTTTTTAATTAATTTACAGCAGTTAGAACAAGCAAACTTCTATAAATTTGTTCCTTCAGAGCGTGGACATATGGAGGAAAATGGCTAGATGTATCTAATTTATGGAAGCAATCTTATGGACGACATACTTGGGCTCCAGAAAAGATGCAGTCTTTCAGTATGGCTGATTTTTACTTTTCTCACCTGAGGAAGTCTCTAAGTGAACTGCTGATAATGTAGCTGCTGAGATGTGGTGCCACTCAGTTTTCCCTTTGAGATCTTCAAGGAGATGTGAACCTTGTTTGCTGTACGCGGGGAAAACTCTCAAACCCTGCAAAGTCGCTGTTGTGGCAAAATCCTCTTCAGAGAAACCTCCATCAAGAGATCTATAAAATAGGGAGGCATCAGCCCGGGGTGTGCTAGCTCCAGCTCTAGGGTTCGCTTCTTTACTCTTGTCCTTTCCTTGTATTAATTTTTTTTTTTAAGTAGAGCTGATCAATCGATGTACTTAAGGATTTCCTTTTAAGATTTCTTCTAGTTCAGTTATCTCCCCATTAAATGGCAACTCTGGCTATCAGCCCTTGAAATAAACAACCGAGATATAAATGGTGGTAGTAGGGTTCGGTGTTAAAATTGCTTAATGCTTTTCAATGCCAGGAGTATTGCAGTTGCTATTTTGAAGCCAAACAGCAACTGTTGCAGTTCAAGCTGCTATGCCAGATAGGATTTCCCCTACCCTTTTTACCCTTTCTTGCTAAATAAGAGGCAGAACATCTTGCTAAAAACAAAGCTGGGATAAGTATGCTTTCATCTGGCTGAAAACTGCAGGGCTCTTGCATTATTCTGGCAGCTGCGGTTTGTCGGGAGACGGTGCTGGCGAGGGAGGCTGTGAGGGATCGACTCAGGGGTTTTACTCTTCTGTGAGCTTCCATATGAATTGTTGGGGGGTTTTGTTGGGTTTTTTGGTTTTTTTTTGGTTTGTGTTTTTTTGTCTTTTTTTTTTTTGTTGGTGGTGGTTTGGTTTTGTTTTGTTCTTTTTAATTGTGGAATTCACATGTTCTCAGACACCTTAGAGATGTGGTTGCCGAAACCTTAAGACTGCTAGCCTGTGGTGAAGCACAAAGCCCTGCAATGGAGGGTTTGGGGGTGGCTGTTTGTGGCTGTTTTCAGGGTGTGATTTCTTGGGGTGTGTGGGGTGGTTTGGGTTTTTTTCGTATTGTCAACTTTGTGGGGTTTTTTTCCTTCTGTCTGCAGTTCTGCGCAGTTTCTAGGAGGTTTTTTACTAGGGATCAGTGGAGAAATGGGTGAAAGAAGTCAATTAGAAAGTGAGTTTTGGAAGTAGAGTTGCATAATGAGTTAGTGATAGGCCGGGACCAAAGCGAGAGAGCTGGTAAGGACAGTCAGGCAACAGAAGGGGGGGAAGGAGGAGGAGACCAGAATGAGGAGCTGGAAAACTAAAACAAGGATTCAAATAAGATCACTGAGGCTCCAAGGTCTAAGCAAAAGTCTTAGTTATGCCACATAGCATAACCTTAGTGTTGCTAATGTCAGTCATCTTCCACTGAAATGTCTCTGCTGCCCCCCTCCCCAATCCTTTTGCAAGGCTTGTGAAAAGGGATTTTGGATGTTTTTAGAAAAAGCAGGCTTACTGTTTAATAAATGCAAGGAGTTGTACTATGTCCGGATGTTTTGAATTTATGTATGTAAATATCAAGTACCATTGTAATGGATGTAATAAAAAACTCGATTCAGAGTAGTTTACCTTATTCTGTACTACCGACTAAATTCACCAGGTGATTTGCTTTAGATTTGTTCCCTGGACTTGCCTCTTTTCACTGATGCACAGATTACCTGTGTATTTATCCACACAACTTGAGATATGTAGTAAAGTGCGGACGGCACTACAATAACAAAGCAACGTAATGCTCTGTTGTGCCAGATGAACTCCCTGTTGAGGCTGGGGCAGCTCCAGAGGTCTTTCAAACAGCTTTCCCTGGCTAATTAATGAATCCTAAAATCATTTAGGTGGGAAAAGATGATCAAGTCAAACAGGAAACCTACCACTGCCAAGACTACCGCTAAACCATGTCCCTAAGTGCCACATCTATGTGACTTTTCAATACTTCCAGGGATGCATGAAGGAAAGTGCTTCCACTGCCACCTCTTATAATATCTGTCAGGCCATGTATAAATAATGTTTATGCATTACTTTTCAAAGAAAAACTGTAGAAACTGATAATCTTGGCTGCCATGTTTGACTGTGGCTCTGGAGGCCAGGTGTTGCTCTTGGGTGGGTCCCCAGGATGTGGCGCATGGTTTGAGCTGACTCTTAAGATGCTCCAGTGATCTGCTGGTTCGAGGCACACCCCGTATAACGGCATATTCTGGACTTGAAATGTCAACCTATGGAGGTCACTGTCAGAGTTTTAAATCCTTTATGGAAAAAATAAAATGATTGTGTGATGGAAATAGAGTACTTGAAAAGATTTAGAACATGTTCCGCTGCCGCACTGTAAAACATGATTTATAATGTCTTAAGAAAAAAAAAAATCTGCTAGAAGGATTTTAATTTCTATCTATTGCTACTGTCAGTTACCTGTTTAACGCCAGTAGCTGCTATAACAGTGCAGATTCCAAACAAAAAACAAAAGGGAGCATATTCTTGCATAATAAACATACAAATAATGTGCTTCCATGAATTACATGCTTTCGCAAGGTCAGCATGACATTGAGCACAAGTGAAATTAGAGTATGTTCCAGAAAGCCTGTAACACTTAAGCAAAACTCTTTCTCTTCTTTGTCAAACAGCACTAATGCTAAAACAGTGTCTAAAAGTCAGACGTTCGTTTTTGCCCCAGCTCAGCTCCTGACAATTGCTATGAAATAAGTTTGGATAACAAATGCCTGCCCTGATGCATCAGGCAGGTCTTGTTAATATGATAGTCACCTTTTGATTATTCCCGATATTAAAAGCTATTGCCATAATAAAGGCAAATTCCACCGCCCTCAATAAATCAAAGCTGAAAGAGTTCGAAAATTTTGAATACTCCTGTGTAAATAATATCTTGAAAAGAATCCAGAGTTTCTCCCTTTTTGAGATTCTTCCTTCTGCAAAATAATTCTTATTTTGGTCCTTCAGGAGACTCGATGAATTTCAGATTTGTACAATATAAGGAGTAACAAAATGATGAGACATCTACCTCTTTCTTTACCTCTCTAAAAATACGATAACTTTACCTGCTGCTAAGATAAAGTTACAGCTGCACTTCAACACTGAAAAGTAAATAAGTTGTTTTTATCTCTTTTAAACTTGCAGGGTGTTTTTTTTTTTTCCCCAGCACTCCATTTCATTTATTTTAGAGTCCTTTTTAAATAGAAACCCTGAAGAACTGCCAAGTTGGCTTCAGTTGTGAGTGATGACTACAGATAACTGGGTTATGATCTTGGCTGAGAGAAACTGGAAACAGTATTAACATCTTACGAATGCCTACTGTTTAGTGGCTTTTGAGATGCTTAAGCAAAAAACCAGCTATTTATTTTGAATGCAAGCAATGAACAAGAGGAAATGTGGCATAATTGAACACTTACTACAAGCCGTTCTTAAGAATATGAAATGTAAAGCCATTAATACAAAAATACAGCACCCTCTGTTTTAATATTATTAACAATAGATAACTCAGGAATTAATGTATAATAATTGTGTTTTTTAATAAACATCAGATAATAATGAAAGGAATGAATGAATTCTTAGGAAGTAACTCTCCATATAGTTCTAATATCTTGCATTTCTTCTTACACTGTCAGCACTGTACTGGTGAACTTACTAACCTTAGACTAATGATGGATTTTTCAAACCCTTTCTACAGAGCATCGAATGTGCCTATAAAAGGTCATAGCATCACTGGACACCTAAAGCTCTGCAAGGGAGAGCACAGAAGATACTTTCTAGGTCTACCCTCAGCCATCCCAGCTGGATCTGGCAAGAGCAGGAGGGATGGTTACTAGGAAAGTGTAAAATGATGCAGCACGCTGTTACATTGCTCCTGATTTGGGACTTCGTGGACATGTGTAACGTTCCTGGTGTAGGTCTATAATGAGGATAAAGACAGTAACGGGTACTCAATCTCTGTATATTTCCACAAGGAGAGCTGACTAACAGTGGTTGTGCTTTTCTTCAAGAGAATTGGGAAATACCCCTTTCTTTCAAGGTAACCTTGCAGTGTCAGGAAAAAGACAGAGGAGGCTGTGCTACAAAGAGGTTTGGGATTCTAGGAAGTCTGCTCAGATACCTTAATGTGGCCAGTGATCATTTTCTCATCTAGTGGATTAAAAGGAGGAAACATCAGTTGCAGGTCCTCCTTGTCTGTCTGGGTTTTGGCTATTCCCCTGCTTCTGTCCTGCAGCATCTTATACTTAGAAGTCCAAGCTTTGATATAATTGGCTTAACTGCAGTCTGCAAGTACTCTTCCTCAACTTCTTGTTCTCTAGACTAACCCGCCCTAGAGAAGCTCATCCCTTCTCAGGACAATACAGACCCATCCATCCCATCGGGAGGTGCTTCCAGTCAATGGGTGTGATCCGTCTCCCTGCCTTTTTCTTGGTTAACTCCCACTCAAAACGTTGCATGCTCCTTTATCTAGGTGCTCTCTGGATTTCTCCTGAGCAGTGTGACAAAGCCCTGCTTTCTCAGCCTGCCCACCAGTTGCCAAAATCACCCTGTGTGCTGTAGCTCATCTCCCACCTGCTCGTACTTCCCACCATCTGCTGCATAGCAGGATCTTTCTCTTGATCCTCACCCTCAGTTTGAAGCAGTGCACACATATCCACAGGTTTGTGAGCTGGGGAAAGCAAATGCTCCATGTAGGTGTGTTTTGGTTGGTTTTTGTTTTTTTTTTTTTTTTTTTAAATCAAGTAAAATAAAATATCCATGATAAATGGATAGCTAAGCACTAAGTCCACTTCTGACTCCAGGCGGCTTCTGTGACCGTTCCAAGCATATCCTGGAGCCAGTGCCTTAGAAGACGGGTGCCTAGCCTTCTTTCCCTGTACCAATGTGTTTTGGGATATGAGGCTTGTTATATGTCCCAGTATATTAGACCATATCGACTTACACAGCATACTTAATGGCATCTTTCAGAGAGTGGTTGAGGTTGGAAGGTGTGTCTGGAGAAGATGTAGTCCAAATTTTGGAGCTCTCCACAGATGGAGACTCTGCAACCTCTCTGGGCAACCTGCTTCAGCATTTGACCACGCCAGCAGTTAAAAAAAAACAAAACAAAAAAAAAACAACAAAACAAACAAACCAAAAAACCAACCAAACAAAACAACAATCCCAACCACTACTTAAATTTATCATTTTTTATTACAATGTTTAAGTGGGACTTCCTAGAATTCATTTCTTGCCTCCTGCCTTGTCACTGAGCCCTGCTGGGAAGAGTCAGTCTCTGTTGTCTTTGCTCATCCCCATTAAGTATTTATGCGCTGCGATAAGATCTCCCCAAAGCCTGCTCTTCCTCAGGCCAAACAGTCCCAGCTCCTTAGCTTCTTCTCATATGTCAGCTGCTCCAAGCCTTAATTGTCCTAATGGCCCATCTTGTTGGTCCTTCTCCAGTATATCCATGTCTGTCGTGTACTGGGATGCTCAGCACTGGTGCCAGCACTGCAGATGTGCCTCCCCAGTGCTGAGCAGAGAGCAGTTCAGCGAATATTCAGTTGCCCTCACTGTCCATTTATCTAGTCAGTATTTCATCAGTTTGTCTACGAGGATGTCTTTGAGGCATTTGAGCAAGCTGACCTGGATGAGGGCACCTGTCTGTGAATTTGGGTGGCCGAGGAGTGGAGAAACAGTTCTGCTGGAGCTTTGGTAGAAAAGTAGGGCAAGCAGTGAGGATGGGCATGTTCTGTTTTGGCTCTGGTAGTTGGACCTTAGGGAGAAATAAATCTGTGCGTTGGGTCTACGTAAGATAGTCATACCACTGCGTATATTTTCCCTAACGTTCCGTAGGAACCCAATAAAAATGGAAAAGATGAAATTTTGTTTAAACCTTTTTAATAATCTAGAAAGTATAAATTGAATATCCTGTGGTTTATGACTACATTAAATAAAATGTGCTTTAAGTATCTCAAGAATAAAGGTGTATAATGTGTTAAAAAAAAAGTAATCAGCGCATCACCTATGGACTAATGTCTGTCTTTGGTAGTTGCTGACCTTTTATTTGGAAAATATAGCAATGCTGAACTGTTTTAGTTTCTAGTCTTTTCAAAAAACTACATAGTCTGTGCTGAATTCCCAAAATTAACTGTCATCTCCAGAGTGTAACTAAATTACTCTGTACTTAACTGGGCTAAATAAGACAGTTGCTTATCTGGGTGCCCAATTTACTCTCTCCCCGCCCCCCATTCTGTTCTCTTCTATTTCAAAATAAAAGTCTTTCATCTTGTCATTTTTTTCAGAAAAATAAACAAGCTTTGTTTCTAGATACGTAACTTAGGTAAATAAAACTTTTTATACACTTGAATTACTAGTTCTGTAAACCACCTATTTAGAACTAACTTTAACATTTTTCACTTTTATAATTAAGATGGCAGGTAAACTTTCTTGCTAGTGGTACAGGTTGCTAAATTACTCATTTCCTGGACTACACTAAGAAACCTATAAATGCAATTTATATAGTCACTGGGTATGTAATTTGAAATCTTAAGCAGACTAAGAGTTTCTGCGGTGTACAGCTCAAATCTGAAAGTAGTTCTCGTTTCCCTTTTTTGTGTGTGAAGCAGGTGGAAGGCAAATTCTGCTTTATTAGAGACTATGCTAATTTTGTATTCAGCAAATACGCTAGATGGGGCGCAGTCAAATTCAGCTCTTGGAACCAAAGGGCAGCTATTGGTTACTGAGTTATCTGTGTCTTCTCTAATACTCCGAGGCATTTCAGTGTTTCCCATTCTTCTGATTCTCCTTTGATGGGAATCTCTAATATAGGTGCAGTGGTTTCACTTAGCCCTGCTAAGGTAAAACTGTTAAAGCTTATTACCCATCCCAGTTTTGATGTTTCAATTTGAATACATCCTTATTTCGTATACAATCAATATTCAGTATTTTCACATGCATTAAGTGCTGTGTTACATATTAGAAAAATCCTGTATTGTTTTTACTTGCAGTTTATGGTTATGTTTTATACGCCCAAAATCCAATCCCTTCATAAAATGAGAAATTTCTCAAGAAACAAATTCTGCTTGGTTTCACCGATTTGTGACTAAACCAAACTGTCAGTGACCTAAACTTTTGCGTCAGTGGGTCTCTCTCCTATTTTTGTCTCTCACTTGCTGCGTGCCGTTCTAGGTCAAGTTCGGGGAAGAAAGCCTGAACTGGCACGAGGTGGACTCACTTCACAAGCGGTGGTGTCCTCTGTCCCTCTTTTCTGCGATAGCCCCTGCCCTGGCCCTGCCCAGCCTTCCCCCGTGACAAGCATGGCCATGAGGACTTGTTCCTGTATGTCCTTGTGAAAGAATAAGATGAAGGCTTCTTTTAGCCATTGTTTGTGGAAATGTAATGTAAATCAACACCACTGCACAGTGCCTGAAAGCAATACTTCTCTTTTTGCTTGTACACTGATACCAAACGTTTTACTCTTTATCCATAAAGTATATTTTCCTGACTGCATTTCCAACAAACTATTTTTTTTCTTAAACACCGTATAAAGCTTTTGGTTTAGTTAGGTAAGCTTTTGTTGTTTCTGACAGTTATTTTCTTGTTGAAGAGCTTAAACGTGAAATTTACTGAAGGAAGAAAACTATTACCTCCGTCGTCTCCTCTACTTATGCCTTCCTGCATGCTGTTGCATGCTGCGTAGCATTATCATAAGGCACCCTGAACATGACTTTCCTCTTACGTATAGGAGTCTTACTTCAGCCAGATGGATTCATCACTGATACAGAAAAGGTCAGACAGTTGCAGCAGACAACATATTATTTTTTCAAGAGCATTCATTGAGGAAGCTTTTGAAATCTGTCATTTGTTTCATTACTGGAACCCTTAAAATATCAGCAAAATCAGCCTACTTTCTGTGTGAGCCTGTGGAAAGCCTGAAACAACTGTCACATGAAATACTTGTAAATTGTTTCTGTCTTGATATCTTTAGTCTGTAGCCCAGTGGTGGTGTTTAAATATCAAGCTGGTATGGTAGTGTTAATTTTAGAGAGTAAGCATTTTAATGTTTTCAGTTATAGACGTGGTCAAATACAAGTCACGGAACAGTGAGCTATGTCTTTGGTTTATAAACCTGTGTTAAATTATGCTGGAGAACAATGAACTCAGTGGTTGGTTGAGGGCTGGCTACCTTTTAGTTACATGCCCGAATTATTTTTGGCATGCGTGAAGGTTGCCCGTGAGTCCTAAGAAACCATGGAAACAGCTTTGGTGTTGGAGCACCAGTATCACTTCAATCTGCATTTCTTTCTCTTCCTTGGATATATATAAGTTATGGTCCTAAAAGACAAGTTTATTTTTACAGGCAGCAAGGTACAATTACTTAACTATCCCTTTTCATTACAGAAATAGGACAGATCTTGTGAATTTCCTAAAGTAAAAAAAAAAAACCTTAAACCAAATAGTTGAAACTAAATAATCCTGATATCACTTGTATCTAATGTAAAACCAGAGTTCAGCTTTTTTCTTCCCATTTCTGACGCTATCATGTGTGGCTGGTAGAAGGGACAATAAATGTACTCCATTAAAAAAGAAAAACCTCAAAGTTGTGCAAAAAATTTAGGTGAGATGCTCCTTTCCTCGTGGAATCTGCCTCCTGCCAGAAGGAGAGCAGTGACTCTCCCCGTGGTTCACTCTCCACTCTGCCGATCTTGCTGATCGGAGGAGACGAGCCAAATATGTTTTGGGAATTTCCAACAGCGTACTCTCTCGCGATTTGATTCTTGCCGTGTTTTGTAAGCTGACTAAACTCGCACTGGTTTCAAAACCGTGTAAATGAAAGGTTGTATTGTTCTTTCCACTCCTTCCTGGCTGCTGCTTGAAATTAGCTTAATATTGCAAAAATGCATTGTTGAATTTTTCTATTGTTCTTGCTCATCTGTGTCTAGGGGATCGCTACAGCTTCTCACAGAAACGGAGCAATTAGATTGATTGTATCCATGATGGTACTTTCCAAAAATACTTTCTTACTGATTGATTGATTTAATTGCAAGTGATTAGAGTTAGGATGTCCATTTAACGTGTGAAAAGACAGTTTATAGCTCAATCACTTTCTTAAACTCATCTTAATTAGGAAGTGACTATTTCTGTCAGCAGTGTTGTTTTTAATTGAAAACAACCTCATGTTTTTATATCTTTTATAGGTATTACAAAGTCCGATATACAAGGCACAGCAGGGAGAATTTTCTACCAAATTCAGATTCACAGTGTTAACATGGAATTATATAAACTTTTAGTGGAGAAGGTGAAGGAAGAGTGGGTTTTGTTTTGGTTTTTGGTGTTTTTTTTTAAACCTGCAGGTGTGTGATCTTGCTCCTCAGTTTTATCCAACTTTATACTTTAAGTAATAGAGCAAATTTTCTGTAAGCACCCTTATTTAATGGCAATTTATGTAAGGATAAGCACTTGCACCTGAATGTAGTTACATTCAGGATAAAAGGAAGGTGTTTAACAGATCACAGCAGCAGTGTAGGGCAAGAACTCCTCTTTAGTGAAGTCTTGGTGGTGGGGACTGGAAATCTGGGCCCTATTCCAGTACCCTTCCCCTTCTGTATCTATGCCCACTGGCAAACTACATGTGAGCAGCCGAGCCTGTTAGAAGTGCCCCATCCTTCATAAGAGTTGGTGAGGGGAGGAAGGTAAAAGGGAAGGTACACTGGAAAGGACTGCAGCAGAGAAGGGTACCCCCCCTAAGGGGGCTTGTGATAGAGGGAGTTGCTGCTGGAAGTGCGAGTTTATTACTTGTACAAGAAGAAAGTAATTACTTAAGAGCAAATCTAGGCCATAAAATAACAGCCAATAATTTACTAGAGACAAGTTATACTAGCTAATGTTATGAAGGTTTAGATGGAACCGATGGAATTACATTTAATCCCACCAATTTTTAATTCTAGTAAGTTTGGGTTGGTTTTTTTTTTGTTTTTTTTTGTTTGTTTTGGTTGTTTGGTGGTGTTTTTTTTTTTTTTTGTAGGGGATCTATTCTGTGTTCTGGATTTAGGATTGTGGCTATTTGGGAGAATTGCTGCAGTATCATCTTGTTGAGTTTTAGGGTGTCCTTATTCAAAGGATGTCTTCAACATTACAATATTCTTTGTATTTCAGAAAGGTACTGCTTTACTATTAGCTTACAGTCCTTACTCTTTAAAAAAAAAAAAAATCTGCCCCATAACTTCTTTCTTAATTTTAAGATAAGTGGCATATGTCATCTTTCCTAAGGCAAAATAAGTGTACAAAGAAGATAAGAGGCTTTAGTTTTACATCTAGAAAAATTGGGAAACAAAAATCCCTCCCAGTGGGGGAGCAAGGTACAAAGCTGACCTCATCTAATTTACCTTAAAGGTAAGATTGAAGGCTTTTTTTGTTAGGTGGCTCTCTTTCCTTCACACTGTACTCTTTCTACCTTTCCTTGATTTATCTTACATCTTTGTTATCCCGAGGTGAAAACGGCAAATTTATCTTCTACTGAAGACAACTCTTTAAAAAGAGTCTGAATCAGTAAGGCCAAGCCCAGAAGCAACTGGAGGCAATTAGGAACACTTTCTTTAAAACTCGCACCCAACCTACACATGCTTAACTTGGGAGATCAGAGAGAAATATAGCTAGAGGATAGCGGTACTAATAGCTACCAGATTTAACAAACCATAAAGGTGTGCACTGGAGAACTGTGGCAATATTGACTGTGTGTTCATTAAGGACATGAGTGCCAGATGATGAAAGTGTTGCTCTGCTGGGAGACATTTTACTACTTAAAATGGCAGATAAAGTTTCTCTCTGCTTTCTTCTGTTGGTTAAAAAAAAAAAAAAAAAAAAAAAAAGTGCAGAACTTGTTGGCCTGAAAATATTCCTGAGATGAATTTTTCAGCGGTCCTCTACCATCCTCTGTGAAGAAGCTTAATCACCGCTTCCAGAGCTTGAAACCTATCAAGAATATTAAGATTAATAAGTAGTAATGTTACTCCTTTCCCTCTTGATGAGTAACACTAACAGCCTCATATATTTAATGCGTCTGAAACAGAACTTGGTATCATTACAGCAATGAGTAAATCACCTCTCTGTGAGACTAATTTTCTGAATTTCACTGTTTCTTCTTCACTCTTTTCTGCTTGCTTCCATTTCAGTGATATTCTCTCCACAACAGAGAAATCATGTTTCTTTACCCTTTAATCTTTTAACACTGTATTCTGGGATTGTTTTACTTAATTCTGGTAATTGTGGTTTAATGTCTGTGTTCTTTCATTCTGGCACACTTTACAAGAAAGTACATCAAATCAATCATTGACCACATAATTTACCAACAAATCAGGTGGCTTTGAAGTTTGAGTCAATTGGTTTTAATGTTTTCAGTGCTCTTTGTGTCTTTGATCTAAGCTATTCTATAGAGTAGGGAAACAGCTTAGACTTGAGATGTTAAAGGGCACTGAGAGTGAGGGGATTTGGTAGCGGCACTTATGCACAATGGTACTGATGCAAAGTGAATGGTATTAGTGCTATCTGGAGGTCTTTTCTACTTTATTTGTAACACATTTTTCTGACTGCCAGGTTTGGAATATAACAATCCCCCGAGGGAAAAATCCTCTCCCTGTTATTTGTACTACTAGCTACCGCGTGTTCTCTCCGCTGTCTCATAAAAGCAGAGAGCGCAATTCTACAATTACGTATATATTTTTGTACTTTGAGCCCTGAATTCTGTGAATTAATGCTCTGAGAGTCATCCTCGTCACTCACATTCTCACTTAGCAACAATGGAAACCTACCTACCGGCTAAGTGAATTCGTCAGTCCCCTGGTCATTTAGATACAGGCTTCAGCCAAGTAAAAGTCTGAGCAAATGACTGTGGGCTCAGCGAGATCACCAACTTCCACTTTTTAAATTTTTTTTTTTTTCCTGTGTTGCCAAGTCAAGCCTGCTGGAAGCTCAAAAGGGAAAGTTAGAAAGCACCAGGTTTTTCTATATCTCTTTGAATCTGCTGCGAATTAAGACCTTACAGCCATCCCTAGTCCTTGAAGCACAATTCTTTCTCCATATAATGAAGTGAGTTGAAATTTTCACTCAAAGGTGTAGGAATGCCAACGTTGTTTGTTCGCACATGGCAACCATAACTAAACCAATATTCACATATATATATGAAATCACTGAAGGCAATACATAATGGTATATGAAAAATACTAAGTGATATGTCCACTATACATGAGCAAGCTGCTTAATATTGCATTCACAAGGTGTGTTGTATTTTATAATACTTTGAAATAGCTGTAGGTGGGTTAAAATATACTTTAAATGCAGAAAATTCATCCTTTCTACTACTACAGTACTGACAATTTTATTCTTTTAAAAAAGCCACTTTTAAAAAAGCATCAGGAGCAATAAAGGAAGCTTCCTATGATAGATATGTGTAGTAAAATAAATTACAGATGTTAAAAGAAAAGAAACAATGGTAATATAGTATATGGCATGAGGAAAAAAAAGTTCAGTGCAACTAAATGCTGCAATGTGAATGTGCTGCCAGGTGTTATGCTGAAGCCCAATTTACTGGATAGAAGTTGTGGACTCATCGCTTGACTGAGAACTTGGAAATTGCCTGCATACTGGGCAAGGTAGCAACTCTGGTTTCTTGAGATTACGAGAGAGAATTTCTGGTTCATAGGTAAAGGCTTAGCCTGTCTGTGCAAGAGTGAGAGATAAATGGAAAACCCAATGAGCAAAGATATTAAATAATAAAGAGGTTTGGGTTTTTTTTTTCCAGTAGGCTTTCTTTATTTTATTTGAGAAATAAATCTGTTACTGATTTTTTTATTTTTTTTTAAGGTGCCTGAAAACAGGTGGAAAAAGCGATCAGTTGTATTTCCTATTTGGCTAGCCAGCCAGTTAAGGAATAGCAGAGTAGTGAAAGGGGGTGTGTGGAGTGTGTGTTCATGTTAAAGTGCCGTAAGTCTGGGCCAGGACCAAACACGACAGCCTAGCTCAAGTCCAAGGTAACACACAACTGTTTGTCTTCAGCAGCAGAACATGCAAACAGCCTGGAAAAGATTTTAAAGAGGGTCATTCCAGTCATGTTTTATGCTAGTTGTTCTTTTCCTTCAGGTTTCCCAATGCAGCAGCCAAAAGACTTTAAGAATAAATAAATGAGTTTTTGCAGTCATTCCCCCCTGCCTCCTCTCCCGCTTATAAAACCACCTAACTTGTCTACTTTGGGTCTTTTTACATCTGTAGTTGGTTTGCTTGTTCATGCTTAGGTGTTTTGGGTTTTTTTTCCCCACTCCTATTAATTTTTCATCTTGTCTGTCTGTCTACTTCTATATGTACAACTGTGCCTTCTACAAATGCTCAAACCAACAATGGTGTGTTTTGTGTGCGTTTGGGTTTTTTTAACAAAGAAAAGTGAGAAGCTAAAGGCATAGGAGAGTAAGAAACATGCAGTAGAAGAGTGCAGAGCCACCACTAATCTGTGCTGTGCATGCTGTGTGCTTGAGAGAGCCTGGGAGATTGGTGAAAAGCAGAATGAAGATGAGGAAAAACCCAACTTGCTTGCCAATGGTGTAATTAAGTGCTATTTATCCTTTTTACAATATTTACATTGGCAGTGTTTCATTAGGGATTTGTGGCCATCTGTCTTACAGATTTATTGTATACGTTGTGGATTTTGCAATTTAAAACTGCTTTAGAACTAGAACAAATTCCTCTGCTGTGTATATCCCAACACCTGACTTTCCTGAGGATAAGAAAAGTTTTATGAATCTGCTTACAGCACTTCACAAAATATTGCCAGGGCTGGTGTCACATCAGTGGACAGTAAACTGAGCCAGCAGGGTGGTAACATTCAAAATGTCATTCCGGTGTGTCTATTTTAGCACTGTGGACAAGGCAGACAGTCTTCAACAGTTACAGAGTCTGACATTTTTAATGCATATTCTTCTCTGTTTAGCTTTAAAACATTTTTTTTTTTTACTGGGCTTCTTTCAACTTAGTTCTTTACTTTATTCTTTTTTTTTTTTTTTTCAAATACATGCCTTTTTAAATATCATGTTAAATGTGCTTCAGCTTTTTATAACATCTTCCTTAAAGTGCAAGGAAAGATAAAACGTGAGTACATTCTTGCTGTCTTTCCTGCTCCCTCAGGATTAGGCACGGGACCCTTGTTTGAAAGACAGCCTTCCTCCACCTTAAAGTGCCTGTTCCTTTGCAAGTCATTTCAGGATTTAGGCACTTCTTTGTTCCTTAGTGTTTTTTGCCGGTACTTAACAGGAGATTAAAATTCTGGGTTTTTTTGACTACCTGTAATAACAATATCTCTTCACCTGAGATGATACTTGAAAAACAGTACAGATCAACAGCGTGGATTAACAGAAACTAGTTGTGATATGGATAACTCCTGCATTAAAGATCTGTATTGTGAGACCAAAAAACCTATGCAAATAGAGAAAAGCAGCAAATTGGACCCATCTGTGTTGTGAAGTCCTAATTCATGCTATCTTTGATGTACTGAAGTGATCCCATTGTGGGAATGTTGTGTCTGTGCTCACTCTAAAACTTAATTACAGCGTTAACTTGCCTTCATGTAAATGAATTAACTCTTTTCCCCAGTTCTGCTTGGACTACTATTTATTCAAAATCATGTGACAGCCGAGTTTTAGCCCCTTTCACCAAAACTTCAAAGTGCTAGCGTGGTTTCGACTGAGCTCTTAACTCCTCCCTTAAATGATTAACGTCAACACCACCTTTTTTTTTTTTGTTTTCCCCATTATTCTTGGCAGAGGATGAGAGCATATTTACAGAGAATTCTGTAAATATCTCACTTGTACCTAAAACTTTGCTTCCCGCACCGCTGTCACTACAGCCCCTTTCCTGATAGATCAAAGGCCTGGAGGCCTGCCGAGCCAAGCTGCCATGACGCTCCTGCAATGTTTTGCAGGGGTGGGTTGGGCAGGAGAGGAGGGCAGGTGTGCCCAAGGAGGGCTGGTGGGGATGGGGTGAAGGCAGAAGATCCTTCTGGGCCACCATCTCGGCATGCCCCGTTGCTCCAGCCCTTTGCTTGGCTGGCTGACGGGGGCTCTCGCTGCTCACGGTGACAAGGCCAAGAGTGAATCAAAGCAGAACTACTGCTCTGGAAAAACGCCCCAAGTCAGAAAACGAGTTCTGCTAGATTAAAATTTCTCTCTCTTTTCTCCTTACCCTGTGGGAAAACCCACAACCAAGAACAAATCTTAGGGTATTCCGTTGGTATTCCCCTGGATATAGTCTTCTCCTGCTGTACC
The DNA here is from genome assembly GCA_013397275.1 of Burhinus bistriatus. Classification (NCBI taxonomy): domain Eukaryota; kingdom Metazoa; phylum Chordata; class Aves; order Charadriiformes; family Burhinidae; genus Burhinus; species Burhinus bistriatus. The sequence continues at coordinate 502,597 of VYXH01004149.1, forward strand.
CTTTCTTTGTGCTCTGTCCCTGCCTTCTGTAGAGAGACCTGTCACTGTTCCTCTGCATTTGGGTGTTTCTCATCCTAATACTCCGGTTACGCTTACCTAGCCTGGGCGAACATGCTAACCTAGAGCCTGACCAAAGGACGGTCGTGCTGGTGAGGTCTGCATGGGCTGCCCTTTCATGTGTGGCCGCTGTGCTCTGTAGCGCTCGGCGATGCTGATTCTTCGGGCTTTGTATTTTCCTTTCAGCTTGTATCAAGCGTATGTTGCTTCTCTGTACACAGGCATCTCAAAGAATTTCTCAGCTGCCTTTCTATAATCCCCGAGTCCAAATTACAACTGTCAATTATACATGAAAGGTAGGTGAGATCAAAGTCTTCCCTTAGTCCTGCTACTTGTGCATCTGCTTTACCAGTAGAACTGCAAAACCAAACTTCTCTTTCAAAGTGCTCCTCTTCAGTTTAAACCTGGTACATTTTATCAAAAATACCATCTCGGTAGCTTCATACTATTGTGTGGTGGATAATGGAGAACATTATATACTTGTGAACGCCAAAAGAATTTAAAGCATGTGAAAAGGATATTTTACAAGGCTTAATTTCATGACTCCCTTCAATGTTTGACAAGAATTTTACCTAGAATCAGAAATATTAATGAATCAGATCATTTCAGAGTAAGACAGCAAAAGAGGGGAGGAAAAGATGGTTTGGCTTGTGTTTGGTTAGATTATTTTTTTTTAAAGGGTTATAACTGAAAAAATGAGTAATGATCAAAGGTGTAATTATGACCCCATTTCTATAAATGTTACTGCATGTTCCCTCATACTCTCGATATACAACCTGCTGTTGAATGTACTGTATACATCCACTCCTGAGGAAATTGAAGCAGAAACTCTGAAATGAAACACATCTAAGCATTTTTTTTCCAAACTAATGGTCCCCACACCCAACAATTCTGAGAATTTTTAAATATTCTTATTAAAATGTGACGACTTCAAGTAAATAAGCTTATTATGTGCATTTCAACTCCCAACTTCAATCTGATGAAACATAAACATCTACTTAAGATTAAAGACTCTGGTTGTTGAAATGTTCTGCTTTATCAATACATACTTGCTTTAAAAAGATGATTAATCAGTACCAAAGTACTGTTCCAGTGCTGGAGAAACTCAGCTTGATGAAGTTCTTGCAAGGAAACGTGTATAATGTACCACTGTGCTGACATATTTTAAGGATTTTAACATTAGTAGTTTAATAAGTAGAGTAACGTGAGCTTCTTTGGGCTTCAGCTAAAGCTTCTTTGTACAGGGATTTCTCCCATGTAGTGATTTTGGTTCCCTATGGATTTTGTCATTAAGCACGACAATTTACTTCGTGTCAGCAAGCACTCTAATAAAGGGAACTCTTAGTGCTTTAGTCTTCTGGTTGGTTGAGCCGTTGGGGGTAGAGTCAGAAGAGAAGCAAATTTATACAAAAGACTTTATTTGTCTGTTAAATTAAAAACTGCTCAGCTGGATGTTTGTTCTGAAGATTTTGGAAAGTGTATGCACAACAGTAAATCTCGTTTATAGGGTACAACAAGGAAAAGTGTCCACTCTGCTGGCATTACTGCTGTACTTAGGGCATGTCGTGTCTACCTGTCACCAAGTTGCGATTAGTTCTGACTCATCATCATCAATCTTTCTGTCTTTTCACAGAAACTGAAATCTCTTAAGAACTGCAAGCTATTTGAGGCTTGGCTCTTTTTATTCAATATGATTCAGAGAGGCTACTCTGATATCAACACTTATGTTCTCTTTCAAATAAGGTGATCCATGGCAAAATGCTTTAAAGAAAACCAAAAAACCCCCAAACAACAACAACAAAAAACCCCAATCAACCAAATAAAACCAACCAATGCCACAACTACACACACGCCCCCAGGCTAATTATTTCACTGGGTGAGGTTTAACGTGATGCCGGCAATAGAAATGACAGCGTTGTACACATCCTGGTTCATCTCGAAAATGATTTTAATCTTATTTGTGCTAATCTAGAGAGGAAAGAAGCTTTATGTAACACAGTTTCAAAGGTGAGGCATCTCTGTTCCTGTTTCACAGATCTGGAAAGTGTTAATCTTACATCTGAAACACTTTCCAGAAGAACGTAATGCTACTTAGCATATCTTCATTAAAAATGTACTTTTCAGATTGAGTTCTGTACTCTCAGTAGACCAGTTAAGGAAATAGGATGCTACTCTGACTTCGGCTGAGCCTGTTTAAATTCAGAGCATCTCCGCTCGCTGTGCCGATGTTGCACTCTGGTTATGCCAGTGCGGTGGTGGCCATAGCTTGGCTTTCAGCAGTTTGGGCCAATACAGGTGGGAAGAATGAAATCAAGGCTGCAATGTTTTAAAGCATCTCCATGTGTTGGTTTTCTGCACTTAGTGAGAGAAGAGCAAACAAGCACTTGAGAGTAATGAAATCAAGGGGTTTTCCCTAACATGGACCTAGGATTCAGCAGGGGAAACCGGTGGGGTGCATGGAGGGGATGTTCTGAGCAGTGCGGCTACTTACCCTGGTGCCTCAGTCCCTTCCTCCCCATCTTCTTACAAAGCAAAATTCCAGCAACAGTGCTTTGCCTTGCACAAAACCAATCTTGAAGTCTGTGTTGTAGCCACATTGCCACTCTAATATCAATTGTAAATATATTTTGCAGGACTTGGCCTCGCACTAGGTACTCCTATCAGTAAAGTGAATCTTTAGGTGCTTCTGTCTGCTGACACTTCTCAAAACGTTGTTGTTGTTGTTGTTATGCACTGAGGAAATCTCAAACTCTTTCATGAAAAGCAAGAGACCAGTTCTTATTTTATCGGGATAGCCATTACCTGAGCTAGCAGGGTACACGCTTGAACTTTAAAGGACTGACTCTGGCTTGATTAGGTGGACTGTAGAGTTCATTTTTCACATCTAAGGTGAGCACAATGACTACCAGGTAGCTGGTTTTCTTAAATGACTCTACTTTCTTTTCTGCTCTTTGTTTTAATTTTATTTCCCCCTCAAAACTGTCAAGCTTATTTTGTAGCTCAGTGGCTAGGACAGATTTCTGGGATGAAGTTGGATGACGCATTCTGTGTTCCAGTTAAGTGCTCTAATTTTTACAGATTTTACTTATTTGGAGGTAAGAGAAAATGGACTTTTTCTCCCCCTTTCCATCTTTGAGCCAGAAATGGTCTTCTCATCTAAACTGGTTCATACATTCCTTCAGGCAATCCAATTTTTATGGAAAAAACTTTCATCAGAAAATCCCTGACTTGTTGTGCTCCCTGGAGATCCATATCTACTGGATTTTAGTTACTTTGCCTTTGACGCACGGGCACAAAAAAGATTCTAATAAGAAGCAGAAGCGAGCCCACCATTCATCTTGCTCTACTACTTTCCAATTTGTAAGTGAGCAAAGTTTGGTTATATACTTACATGTGGTCATTATGCTGTAGTGATTAAAATACTGTAGTTTTTCGTGGTTCTAGCAGTGAATCCCTTCCTGTTAATTATTAGAAGGCTATAAATGTTAATGGTACCTGTTAGTCCATTTTGGAATTCTAAATGTTTCTCCTCCAAATCAATCACTTAATTTTATTTTTTAATTTTTTTTTTTCTGGACATCTTTCTGTTTTGAGCTTCAGCAGGAAAACGTAATAGTAATATTCGGTATTATTATGTTCCAATACTTTCATATTCCAATTTTGCTAGGAGAAACGTCAAAAAATAAATTCTAAGTTGTAGGAAACATAACTGTAGAATCATCCATAGTTTACTGACAGGTTTTAGAGTAAATGACTTCTTAGTCCCCATTCCTTTAAAAAAAAAAAAAAAAATTAGTACAGTCTTGTGAATTTAATTACACCATTACTACTGTGGTTTGTTTGTTTATTTTTTCTTAAAAGAATGAGAAATTTTGAAAACCAAAACCCGCTAGAGGATTTGTTTGGTGTATATGAGTAGGGAAAAGCAAAGGAGTAGGGAAAGGAGGAAGAGGAAGGTTGGCGGAGCTTTAATGGTCCCTTGCTAACAGGGCAGTGGCTGGTGGTATAATAACTGCTAGGAAAACCTGAATCTGTTTGAGGTGGCTTCCACTTATCCCAGTCCCCTGGGCAGTCTTATGCTTGACCATATGTTTTGGAGGCACTTGTTTGTTTATATTTCACTGCTTATATTTTCTGTAACATGGATTATATGTCTGAACTGCAGCTCATCCATTTTCAGAAAGGCTTCTATAGTGTACCGTGGGTTTTGGAATAGACCCTGTGTCAATGCTTGATCGGTAACCACTGTTATCTTAGTCCAGTGATGAAACTCTGCAGTTTTTCTTCGACAAAGTGGAAAATGATTGAATTGCAAATTGTAAAGCAAAAACAATTTTTTTTATTATTGCATTCAGCATTGCTCACCTGGTTCTATCTCTCTGCACATGATGGCAAACTAATCTTAAATTTAACTTTGTACCAGTCCTCCTTGGTTTTCAAATCTGTAGCAGTAACAAAATAACTGGGAAAGTTTGGATTTCCATGCATTTGTAAAGAAACAACACTTTTTGAGTAATGAAAATCTTGAGTCTCGCAGATAAACTGTAAATACTTGAAGTGTGTGTTAAGGGTGGGAATTTTTTCAGGGTGCCATTAACAACAGTGGCACAAACTGCAGCATATTTTAAATTATTTTTCTTTTTTCCAAGTTTACAATGCATGCAAAATGCTGATACGGTTCAGAGAGCTGCTCATACAGTACCATGAAAGCAGGTTTAGCATGAAGATCATCCCAGTGCACGGGATGGGGGAGGGAGCTTTACCCTCTGCTTCCACAACCCTGGATTGAAGTTAAAAAGGCATGGTTTAAATTAGAATTACAGAGTGAGAGCAACCCGCCCGGTGCGTGGAGAACTGGCTCTGACTCTTACCCGCTTCTGTTCCTTTCAGACTTGCGTGTCCGTCTGTATTGTGCTGTCCTATTATCATATTGTTCGCTTTGAATGCAAGGAGATGAGGGGTGACACCGGTCCTGACTCGTCTCGGGTGCTGCTCTGCAGCAGGCAGTTAAGGCTGATGCTGAAAAGCTGCCGCCTGCCCCAAAGCTGAGACAACTGGCCATCCCTGTAACTAAGAGAACCGTATCGATTAATGCCCACTGTTCTGTACATACGAGGCAGTACGTCCCAGAAAACAGTAATCTAGAAAAACCTCCATCAACTCAGGCTTATAAACATAGAAACAAAAGTTGTTAAAGCATGTGTTTTACTAATAAATCATGTTTGAAACAGTGTGCTATGCAAATGAGCAGCTTAACCAGGACATGAGCGAGGTTGACTTTGTTTCTGTAAAGATTTACACATTTTTAAATGACAGGTTTGAAATGATTGAGGTGAAAGAAAAGAAATGAAAAAACTGATATAATAGTGGTGTAAAATACAGTAACATGGGGGGAGATGATCTATTCCTAAACATCATTACTTCATCTAACTGGATATTCCTTCTCTTCTTCTACTTGTGATGTCTTACGTGTGATAATTGCTTTAGTGATAGAGGAAGTAGTTTAACAGTAGCGTGTAAAGGGAATAACCGAGTCTCTGCCCGTTCTTCTATTTCATTACTTTCCCAAAAAGCTCTTTTGAACTCCAATACAAGTCACACCGATTTCTAGTAATAGTCTTTCTGTTGCTTCAATCTACAGTGTTTCATCCCGCACCCCTCCTACTCTGAGTCCCCCTAGCACCTGACTGACATGAGTGTGAACAAAACTTTGCCATTCCCCTCTTTCCTGCTGTTTCTGTGTATGGACCTGGTGCTCTCTTTCTTGCTCTTTCTCCACCAATGGTGGCATTGGCATATTGCACAACCCTCCAACTAGACCAGTGAGACTTTTTTTTCTATCCTTTGGTCTACCAGTAGAGTAGTCCAGAGAAATGCCAAGCTGTACACAACTGCTTGATGTTGCCTCTCTCCATTGAAGGCTTCTACCCATGTGCTTGTCAATTATGTCCTCTTTCTTCTTTGCATGTCGCCCATGCTGCTTCTGGCATCTCTCTTTCTTCCCAACCTTTGCATGCCCAGCAGCCAGTTTTCCCAGACCTAACGAGATGAATGTAATCGATGTGTTTCAGAGACCTCAGCGTCTTTTTTTACTCTGGTATAGTAAAAAGACAAGGAACAATAGTTTGTGTTGTTCCTCTGAGTAGATGCCTATCATGCTGTAATTACATTCTAAAGAACATGATCCTTGTATAAGCAAATGAGATCTATATGTGAAACACTGAGGCATGGCATGGAATTTTAGAGTGTACTCGTATACAAACCACTGCTTTGGATAGATTCACGGCAAAATTGTTCCCATGTACGTATGTGTAACTGATCATCAAACAAATGCAACACACCAACACTCACACAAAATGCTTTAGGAATTCATCTATCCTCTTTTAATAGTGTTACCCTTTAACTTAGCTTTTTAAACTATTGTCTCAGGAAGAAACGCGGTCTGTACGGAACCTGGAAGGCTTAAAAGCATTGCAGATAATGTAGAACAGCTGTTAAACTAGTCTGGTTCACACCAGATATAACCTGCTGGCATGGATTTTTCTGCCTTCTTAAGCAGGTGCTCAGGAGAGGAATGGTACCCAGAATATAGTTTTCTAATATGATTTTATTTGTAGTCAAGGAAGAGACAGAGGAAATACCTGCAAACCTTACATTTCAGCTACTATTTCAACTTTTCTTTTCATATTTGACGTATTTTTCAATTATGAAATCACATCAGAACTTGCTAAAATATTCTTTATTGTATTTCTGAACTTCAGTAAAATCCTTTGTTAACAGCAGAAAATATTCTATTAGTAATGGTTTGGAAAGAATGATCTTTCAGAGAAATTCAGGCTAGATAATCAATTAAAATCAGTGTTGCTACATGGATTTGTGCTATCTGCAAACCTGAGCTCCTGCTTCCCTTGGAAGGAAAGGGGGTTGAAGAGTGTGAGTGTGGCAACCTAACACCTCGCAGTGTGTTGTCTCACTTGATCACACCTTGTTCAGGGAACTGGCTGCTGTCACCTGGGACCTTTGTTCCCTGGAAGTAGTTTGATGATGTTGTCAAATGAGTGCACCTAACAACACAAAATCCTCCCAGAACATCTTAACTTTCAACGTTCCCTGCAAGTATTTCATATCACATCTTCACTGCAATTAAACAGACAACTTCCATTAATTAGAGAGTAAGTCATTTGCTGCTCAGGTTAGTGACAGTTGGCACTGCGTAATTGGGAAAAATAGGATTGGTTGATCATTAAAAAAATGGGAGACACTGAGACAACCTGCTCTTCAAAATGTGTCCGTCACTTGGCACACCTATTTCTTCTTATTGTGATCCACTCCTGGTTCCCTGTTGCTGTTTGGTGTTTGAGCGGTAACGTATTTACTGGATAGTCACTGAAATGGCTTGTGAATAAAGTAGACAGACCTGATTTGATAGAGTGACTGTTCATGAAGTTATACAAAAACAATTAATGTTCTAAAATACCAGCTGCGGTCAAAAACTAAACTGGCAAATATCAAAGTAATTTACAACTATGTATAGTTGAATATGTGTGCAAACACACAACCCTGTACGTATGTACTGGCGGAAGTCAAGGATTGTTTATGAAGAATTACCATTTATTGGCTAAAATATTTAATAAACATTCTGTTGTCAGGCTAAAAAAAAACAACTCAGGAAATCCACTGTTACTGATGTGAATTCTTTCTCCTCCATTCTCTTTCTACAAGTCTATCTGTTAAGAACTATAAGATCCTCTTTTGCCATTTGTATGACATTGGGTTGGATTTTATTCACTTCGTTTATGTTAGTGTCTGTGTATAAAGGAACTAAAGGGGACTAAGAATTCCATTATTTGTCTCATCACAATTACAGCTAAGTAACGTGCACAAAATTGAATCAAACGAGTTTGTGACAGTTGTTTAGGCTTATTTTTTTAGTAATACATATGTGGTGTCGAACTGGCCAAACTCAAACTTTGTCTTGGTTTAGTCCAGCGAGTTTACTGTATACTTTATCAGGTTCCTTCCCTGTATTTTACTTCTGATTTTTCAGTGCTTAGTCCAAAACAATCTCCCATGAGGCAAAACTGTTGACATTTCTTTAAGCAATTGCAGACTTTCCAAAACTGTTTCTTGACACTGTCAGGGTAATCAGAATTGTATAAATTGTACGTACCTTTCAAAGAGCTCTGTAACTTGAGCTCTTTGATGAAGCTGTGTGATGCTTGGGACGGGGAGGGAAATTTATGGGGTACCAGACATTGCACAGTATTTAAATTTCCTTAGTTGTATATTCAGTGATTGCAAGCATATGATACATCCTGCAATATTTTATTAACCCTCTAGAAACAAGATGATGTGTTTCCAAAAAAAGAAAAAGAAAAAAAAAGTATTATAGCAGAAAAGGCTGTAATATGACCCATGTACCAGGAAACAAAATTGCTGAAGTACAGTATTCTCAGAAAAGAACATTTACGCCAAAAAATCTGTTATTGTACTGAGGCATCCTGCACACTTGGTAGTGTGTTCTTCTGTCTTACTCGGAAAGAACTGATACACTGTGGAACTTAGTACTTCTTACCTATCTCTTGAGTGAAGCAATAGCAGATTGATACCATTCCTAACAAAACAGAAACAGTGAATGAGATGCTTCGTACTAGAACAAATGATAAAAATCACTTTAGCAACGTTATTTTTACCAGTTGCTTCCAAAACACTGTGTTAGTAAACTAGGTTGTGGAGGCCATAATGCATCATGGAAAATATCTGGGAACTAGACACAAATACTTCTTAAGATGCATTAGAGACAAACCCAGGTGCTTCCAACAACAGCCACACAGTAGCTCTACCTTTTATTTTCATTTTAAATGTTGTTTTAATTACCTCAATCTATTTTCCATAAGCAGTAGAGCAGCTTATGCAATCCACCAAGTTCTTAGAATTCTGATACCGAAGATGCCTGTTGTTTCAGAAGTGGGAAGAAATCAGTAATGGAGATCTGTAGAGCTGCTTCTCTTACTTGAAGAGAAAAATGTTTAAGAATGGGAAACTGGAAGGAAATGTTGGCTGAACAGTGTAAGGGTTTGTAAATCTTGGAAAATGGAGGACTAAAAGCAGTAGAGAATTAAAGAAAAATACAAGCCTCAATCGTTCAACAAAAACCCAATGCAAACAAACAAAAAACCACCCCTCAAGGAATTTTACAGATACAGCTTTTTAAGAGGGTATCGCAAGGGGGGTGTTAATGTAATGAAGCTTTCAAATTAATTGCTGAAAGATTGCAGACAGAAACTATCCTTGGCAGACAGGAAGACTGAAAACATAGTAAGAGACACAAATATGGCAGCGTCAGTAAGTTTTTGAGCAGGAACAACCGACTCTAGAAGCTCATGGAGCCCCTTAACTAGAGAGCTGCGAGATCATTTGGATAAATAGTCATTTGGTATTTTTTGTAAATGTAAACAAACTACACTGCATCTGTCTCTCCAACCTACTTTTCGACAGTGTTATGGAAAAGTTGCCTAGAAATTTGAACACAGGTCTCTTTGCATTGTTGTAGGACAGGCGAGAAAGCCACAATCTCATACTTAATTAACAGTTCAGTAAAAGGCACTAACGTTGAATTAAGTCATTTAGAAAACGAAGGAACTTCCTTCACAAAATTCCTGCCTATCTGTTTAAAAGGTGCTTTTTGCCTAAGCTGACTATTCTGACCAATTTCCACAGGGCAACAACACAAGTCTGGTGTCCCCTGAGAAGTGATCCTCTGGGCATCCTCACTACCCTACTTTTAAGCTGACGTTTTTAGCAAAGTGAAAAAGAACAAACAGCTTCCAAACAAAGCCAGTCTTCTAACTCTTAAGAAATTTTGGCTGTATAATTGAAGTACAAGTGTAGGGGAGAGGGGAGGAAAGCCTCAGGTACTTAACTGTGGAATGCTCGCTCCCCTGGAAGACGTTATTCTTCTGATCCCTTTGTAAATATAAGTGGTTAGAACTAAATAAAGCTGTCAACATCTGAGCATAGACAGTAGAACAGTAAAGTTACATGGCTGAAACGTGCTCTATATACCAGAGTACACATTCATTTTTGTAGAGATGCAGATGCTAGCGGTCTTTCTAGTCTCCTATTGATGCTGTAAATACAATGAGAAGCAGCAGAAGGTGGGTGGTGCAATTGTTTACCATCGATGCCAAAATAGTGAGCAGAAAAAAAAAAAAAACATAAAAAGTATGTGAAGGTTGTACTACTTGTTCTCAGATTTTACTTTCATTGAACTTCTCTGATGAGGGTGTATTGGAAAGTAAATGGAGGAACCAAAATACTTCCCAATGCATTGTTCTTGCAGGTAGACGTGGCATAGTTGAGCACTTGTAGGAATACAAACATCTTGAATCCTGCCTTCCTGTGCCTGAGAAGGACTAAATAGCCACTGAGACTATGATTTCAGGTGTTTTTGATAAGCACAGAGCAACTAGGGTAATATTAAGGGACAACATAAACCGTTTTAAAAGACATAAACTATCCTTTTAGGAACATGTCATTCCTGTGACTATTGCGTTTCCTTAGGCATCACTGAAATTTAGAGATGCAAGTAAGATCATAATATGAAATATTTTTTTCTAAGGTTTACAGTTTGCTAAAGTGATACTTAATACACCAACAAAAATAATCAGATGGTCACCTATGCAGAAGCTTTTAACTGAGTTGAACGGTGCATCTGTTTGTCACGTTTTGCTGGATCGGCTGTATGCTGAGTACAGCAGTTGTACAGCAGTACAACATGATGAATGTTGTCTTGGAGAGTCCAAGGGACCAAGACTTCAGGGTAGATGCATGCCACAGAGCAGTCTATGTCATCACACATTGATCATTTTGAGCAAGGACCTTACTTATGCATTTTGTGATCCCTTTCCATCATTCCCATATGGTTGCCCTTCCAGAAAAGGAGAGCTGGTGTGTGTCCAGGATGTATTTTGACGAGGAGCTGAGAAACAGCCAGCACACATGCTGGGACTTGGGAGCGCTCTGCAGCGTAGATCTCTATCCCTGTTAGCTATACAATACATCCCGAAGTCAGTAAGATAACTTCTCTTGCTTTTTATGAAATGATACTGCTCTTTCATCTACTGTAAACTACCTCTGGAAAGAAACAAAAGCTTAACAGTACATATTCTAAACGTAAAGTTGGATCAGAAGACTATTAAACTAAAGACACGGCTAGTCCTTTAGGTGTGTGTATATGTCAAAGTATGTGGAAAAAAGCAGCAATAGCTGAAACTGTGTACACAAACAAAAGGACTAATGGGGGATTTGTGTGCTTCCAGAAGGAAAAGAAGAGCTGGAGCATGATATTTAAATACACTTTTTAAAGTGCACATTTGAGCTTGCAAGTAAAATGGGAACAGATGTACCCATTAGATCAAAGCTATTTATCTATAAACTTCGTTGTTTCCAGATGATAGCAAGCATCAGTTGGATAACAGGGAAGGGTAAAATGGGTGTAAATGCCTACCCTTCAGCTTACATTAGATGATTTCAAGACCCTCTCTTGCAGAGCATGCCAATAAGAGTGCTAGGACAGGGATGATGGATCTGGGCGGGTGTGGAAACTGCAGAAGGAGCAGATGCCGGAGAAGGGCTGTTGGGAGCTATCGGCACCCATGTCAGACGGTCTGTAAGTCCCAAGCGCAGCGTGTGCCTCATATGACACTTTTCTGGACACCCAGGAGGGAGACAGCAAGGAAATCTTGACAGCTTTCGGGAAGGAGAGTCATCCCAGTGGGCTCCAACAGGGGACAGAGAGGGTGTCCCTGACCTGCAGGCAGTGGCAGCAGGCAGGGCTCAGCACTGGCACCCTTGTGCTCCTCTGCGTCCGAGGGATGGACCTGGGTGGGCTGCTTGGTTATGAGCATCTGGGCACCTGGCTTCTTCCGGCCAGGGCAGGCGGGAACATGCCTCCTCCTAGTGCTCAGTACACGGGTGTGAGCGTCAGAGTCAATGAGTGACATCAGTTTCGTTTTAAAACAAGAAATCCCCTTCCCCTCCTATAAAGTCTTTTACTGGGATTTGCTGCTTCATTACAGATGTTGCAACATTGTCCTACACTCTCAAACTTGGGGAAATGAAATGAGTTGAGTGAAACACCTCCCCCCCTCCTTTTTGGTTTTTTTTTTTTTTTTTTTTTTTTAAACAAAAATTTNGGTTTTTGTTTTTTTTTTTTTTTTTTTTTTAAACAGCATGATATTTTAAAAACTGCATCTAGTGAAGAAAAGTAAAATATTTAGCAGTTAAATGTATTGACTTTCACAAATGGGCTATCAAAATGAGATATTGAAAACTAATTACCTGATTTCATGTTTGGAATAGCTACATGATTTTGCAAATATTACTGTCTCTAGTAGTCTGCAGCTTGGAAAAAGAAAAAGAATATTCAGCTTGCACTTTATTCTGAGAAGGTGAGCACCTCTCTGTGCTGAACTTCTTTTTGGATGCACTGTTTGAAATTCTGGCAAATTCTGGCACCAACAGTCAATTAAAAATTACCGCTGGCTTCAAGAATTTGCCTGAGATGTGTTTCTTCTTCTGTTCGTTGGCCGGTCACGGATATGTTCATAATTATCCAAGTAGGAGTAAGAAAAAAATCTCTGCATAAGTGAACTTAATGATGGATCTTCCTCTTCCTCCCCCCACTCCCCCGTGCCTCTTTTCTCTAAAGCTTTATTTTGACATATGGTATTCCTTTCTTCTGCATTGGCACTCAGGCTCCTTGCGCAAATGGAAATGAAGGCCTAAGCAGTGACCAGCATTTTGAGAAAGATAAGTGAAAAGCATTTTGATTTTCAGCTCTTTAGGTACCTAGCATATGTTACAGCTTATTTATAAGAAATACTTGGAAAAGAAAGCAACTGCTTCTGATTTTTTTTTTTTCTTTCCCTCCCACATATCCTAGTGAAACTTTTTAGTAAGTTTAAAAAAAAACTTAAGCAACTTTTGTTCTTGTCTCTTCTGGACTTAATTATTCTGGATGGGATTAAAAAAAAAATAGAAAAATACTGCAAATGTCAAGAAATGTCAATCTTTCACATACAAACCCATTGACAAATAGCTCTGCTTTCCTGTGGGCTCTTGCAAATCTAGGTAAATGGACTAATTCAGGCATGGGTTACTTAAGCATTTGCAGTTTGAGTTATTTGGGGTGTTCAGTGCATGACCAACTTTTTGAGTATGTTAAGTGCTTACAAAGTATTGAAGGTATTGGGGAATATCGTACTTAATACTGGACACAATCTTTGGTTTGGTTTGTAGTGCTAAGCGTTCCCAGAAACAATGTCACTATCTAAGAAACCTAACGTTATGTACTCATTTACCTACGTGGGGCTTTGTGATGAAAGATTTGATGTAATTGCAAAGTACTAGTATTATTACCTGAACCATTAAATCTTTTAAAGCTGGCTAATCACTGGTTCAAAGAGGGTGAGGGTGTGTTTTTGCATCACCTCCCCTTGGCAACTCCCCATAGCAAACAGGAAGGTGATTAAAAGAGCTCAGCTCCAAAGACTGCTGCAAGGATCTGCCTCAAGACTTCTTAATATTGTAATGTGATTAAATGTACCTAAGATGACTTCCTCCTGTTTACCTTTTAATCAGTTACCTAACTATGATCTCATTAAAACCACATAAACTATACTAAAACGTCACAGATGAGTTCTAGGCACAGATTTAAATCTCGGATATGGATTTTGTTAAAGCTTCACAAGTTCTTGGGTAAGGAAAAGGATGCCTTATACATGAAATATAAACTTACAGTCTTCCTTCTTTGACCCTTTGTGATTGATTCAAAGTTATTGTTTCTCTATCGCTTGGGTTAAGAGATTGTGTATTAAACTTGCTGATAATTGATTATTGTCCTTGCAATCATGAAGAACTTGTGGAATTTGTTATCCTTAAGTGGAATCATGTGAAATTTTTGCAGGTTGACATTTTGAAGAAAAAAAGTGCTCTATGCTGGTGTAGAAAAAGATAATCCAGCATTTCATGAGATTTCTCAGTTTGTTTAGGTTTTAAATTCTATTACTTTGATAATTTAGCTCTGAGTATTTTCAGACGTATTTGTTGAAGGATTTTTTCATTGGGCATTGCTGCTGTTGCCTTTTTTGCTTTTACATCATGTATTAAGCACAGTATATGTCATTCAAATTTTACTGTTATAAGATCAGTCTGATTTTAATTTGTTTCTTTTGGGTCACAGAAAATTTATCAAATTTAATATTTCAGAAAGTGACTGTTGTCAAAGTTCTGTGGCCTTGCTGAAATGATATTTAGGTCTAGATCTTTCCTAATGCTGTAGCAAAGGCCATCTACTTAAAAGTGAAGTTATTCAGTGAGAAAAAAAGTTGACAGCAAAGTTTATATCAAAAAGGCTATGCAGAGAAACACTAAACTCCAGTTCCTTATGGTAATTATCCCTGCTAATGAAACGATTATGTGCTTTCTGGTGTGTTGGTCTTGGCATTATTATGAGGGGCCTTTAAGTCCTCCTGACTTGAGTGTGAGTTTAAAGCACTCGGCACGAGAGCTGCTTTGGAAGCCTTCCACCAAGTTGTCAGAAAACCTTCATTAAATGTTTGTGAAGCTGGGTCCTCTTCATCATTTGTTTGAAATATGCCATGCTGAATGTAGGTGTGACTTTCACCAAGTTTTCTGATGTGCTGTGAATATAATTAATAGATGCTTTTTGCAATATACGTTTTTGCAGTATACAAAAACTTAAGGCAGACCAGCACAGATGCGATGGGACTGTGGAAAGTGAGTCTCTCTCCCAAGTCCCATGGGCATGCTTGAGAGAAATAAGGCGGGGGGGGGGAGAGATACTTCTTCTCTGTTACCAAGATATGTGGAACTGGGAGATGGATTAAGACTCTGAGGTTTAAATCAAGGGCCATACTTCAGGCTTTGACTTCGGACTGGGTTGCGTGTGTTTCAGCCATTGGAAGAGTAATTGCGGAGGGGGTGTGTGTCCAGCCTGCCCTCTGCGTTGCAGTGGCTGCATACCCAGGGCTGTTAGGCTTGGAACTAAGGGGGGGGCAGCGGATTGTGTCACTGGTAATGTTTCCTAAGTTATTGCTTTGTTGCTTTCTAAGCCTTTTATTAAAATTAGGAGCTCAAATATTTCTTTATTATTATTTCTTCTAGAGTAATTGGTAAATACCTATGTTGGGGGTGGGTTTGTGTACATGTAGCTATATATAGTGACCTGTGTACTGTTATCAATCCTATTTAGAGAATCTAATGTAGGTTTGCCTAGTGTAATGGTATTCTTAACGATATATCTAAGCCCCTTAACTCACAGTCTTATGTGAGTAAACACAGAAATGTTTGCTTGTATTATGTTTGCTGCCTGCGTGGCTATGGCCTGCTTTCACTGTGGGAGACAGACAGATAATGCAAATCGGCAGCCCCGTGTAGGTTGCGTTCGCCTGCGGGTTTGTGCTGCTGGGTATTCCTGTAGTATACCGAAACAAATGAAGTCCCGAAAAAGGAATTGAGAATTCAGCTTCAGAAAGTGCTCCCAAATGAGCTGGAATAGTCTGAGAAACAAAACAAATAGAGGTAGATTTCCAGATGGGAAAAGAATAAGGACCATGATGATAATGATGATAGTACACAAAAAACCTCAACTTCTAAACCCTAAGTAGTGCGCCCCCCCCAAACACGTTCCAACCAATCAACCAGAAATGCCCCCCAAACCTGCCTTCAGAAAATAACCAAGGTAACTGTAGATACCTAAATTCATAATTGCAACAGAGATCTCCCCAGTTTTGCATGTGCATTTCTGTACTTCCAGGTGGAATTTAGAAATGGGCAGGATAACACCTGGATCTCCCCCAGGGATCCACGCTGATGGCCATGTTCAAAGTGTGGCCGTCACAGAATGGTAACCCGCTTTCTTACAAAGCTGCGGAGCGGTGGTAGGGACCTAACCTACTTAGAACAGTACAGGAGTTTAAAGACTTTGATGGGAAGGGGACACCTGGCTTCAAACTGAGGGGTTTTAAACGTGCATCTCCTGGGGGAGTACCAATAACCATCAGTCTATAGGGTAAAGGAGGGTATTTTCCTCTCTTCCTCTGCTACTGAGTAGAAGAGAATGAAAGATTAATGTGGCCAGATGGAAAGAATGGAAATACGATTATGGCTTCATAGCTGGTGTGCTTACAAGACTAAGTCAGTAGCTCTGGTCCCTCTTACTTGAATTTCTTTTGCATTTTAATATTAAGCAACTATTGAAATAAAAAAAGAGACTATGTTATTGGAAAAAAACACAGTAGGTTTTCAATGTACTGGCCTCTGGTTGATCTCCAGAGGAAGATTTTTTTATTTATATATTGGTTCATTCTGCTGAGATGTCAGTCACGTTTTTTCTGTTGCATACAGGAAACTTGATTTTTACATATGGCATACGTGTTTTCAGAATGAACAATTATTTGTTTTGCCTCAAGGTGTTTTCAAATAGGATCTCTCATTCTAACTTGTAAAAGTACATCGTGTATATATAATAGATACATTGTTTACCATGTAAAACAAGCCAAGATGCTGGTTGTTTCTTGGTTTTTTTTTTTTTTTATCCAGAATGCCATATGTGTTGGCTCTGAGATTATTCTTATCCTCTACCTTAACTTTTTTTTTTTACTTTTTTGGAACTAAGTATTGAGTTGCAAAAGATAGGTAAAAAGATACAAAAAGAATTTTTTTCTTGATTGTGATAAATGTTTAAGAGATACTAACTATATTACATACAGAGGGAGTGAGAAAAAAGAGAGCATGAGCATGGGAAAGAAGAGACTTGATTTCATCTAAGCTTTTGGAATCTCGAATTTAGAATTTTATTTGTTTTTTCTAAGGGCCATCCAGTTTTTCTCAGTGCCACAGGAGCACCGCTTCAAAGCCTGCGATCCATTTTTACTACCTGTCATAGGTCCAATCTTTAACTTTTGAAATGTGATGGGCTTAGAAATTTTCAATAGCCAAGTTAGTAAGTTGAAAATATCCTTTTAGGGCAAATAAAATTTCTCTGGCTGCTGCAAGATTCTATATTATAAAATTTGCTGACAGAAGAGGAAATTAAGAGAAACTGTCAATACAAATTGGGTGGACTTCCCCCTCCCACCCCCACTGGTCAGACTTTATTTAGAGAGTCCCGTCACACTCATAACTTAATACCAAAAAGAGTTGGCATAGTATGCAGAGTGACAGATGACTCTGTGATGGAGGTGCCTGCCTTGCTGTTGCTGTTCCATTTGTAAACCGAAAGCAGCAAAATTGTGCAATTTAGTACCTGAGAGTGTGTGAACGGCTAGAAACTCAGTCCCAAAGCGTAGCTTTCAGCTCACTGTGAAAGAAACAATTCAACAGGAATCACGTTAAGTCAAACAACTTTCAAAGGTGTCGCGTTCAGTATGATTCAACAGTGAACAGAGCTCTTACTTTGCTAAGAAGAAGGTACTGTAAAATGATGAACAACTCTTTCCTACTGAGGGGGGGAAAGAAAAACCTGGAATTTTGAAAAATGAAGTTGTAAGGAATGTAAGATTTGGTTGGTTAAAGTAAAGAAGAAAAATACAAATACTACTTTTCTTAGCGCTCCTGGGGTGCAGGTGTGTGATCAGTTCCTGCTGCACCTGCTACAGATTCTTCCTGGCTATTCCTGTTCATGGGAACAGAGGCATTGTCTTTGTTTTACCCTCAGGTAACTGGAGTGGTGTGCTACAGGGTGGGCACTTGCTAAAGTATTGCACTACAGTGGATGGTGCAGGCTGGGGAAAGAGCTGAGGGCATTCTTTGTTTTCTTGCAGGTTTTCATGTCGCTCAGTGGAGACTTGTTTATGTCAACCTCTTGCTTCAAAATAAATTTTAACCAGACCAAGTTTAAAGCCCCAAAAAAATAAATTAATTTATAAAAAGTATTTCCTAATAGTAATGAAATATTCATATGGTGAGGGGGTGACTTATCTGAATCTAACATTAAACTGGAATTCTCTTCCCCTGTACTCACATGGCTTGCCGTGGTCATTTTTCATTCTCACCTTTTAGGAGTTGTACTTTCCAGCATTTTTTCCGAGGGGGCCTTTTTCTTGGTGAAATACGAAGGCTCTTCTAACAAATCTTCTTCTTTAAATCCTCCCCAAAGCATTTATCCCATCTTCTTTTTGTTTTCACCTAATTTTGATTTAAGTTAATAAAGCTGAGGAACTACTCTTGCTTGAGCATCTTACGATGCCCAGGTTCTCGGTTGTAAGAGCTGCATTTCTCAGAATCGCGGTATCTAGAGCATAGCTATGCTGCTGCCAATGGAGGTTTTATTCCTGAAGAGTTGGCTGGACTTTCCTCGCAATACCAATGAGGAGGGATCCTTACAGGTCAGCTAAGCTGGCGGATGCCAGTGGTTGCAGCCCTCCAGTACAATCCCTCTAGCACAGGATATTCTTTGTTCTTGTGGCTAAAGCAGATTTAATGCTTGCCATAGTGAGGTGCAACCCTGAACTTGGCTTAAAACAGTTAAGGACTACTAGAATACAATTTTGTATGATGACAATTATTTTTAGGTGCTATGAACAATTATAGTTTTTGAACTAAAGTCTATGAAAAGAGCATATCTCTTTGTGCAGTAAGAGACAGATGGGTATTGTTTTGGGTTTCTTTTTTTTTTTTTTAAAAAAAAAGCCCCCAGTACAAATGTATTGTTTGCAGTGTAGGTATATTACTGCTTTTAATAAATACACTAACTATAACAAAAATATCAACTGATCTATCTATGGTGGTAAGGATTTGGGGGGTGAAAAAGTGTTCTCTTACAAGCTTTATTTTTCTCTGCTGGAGCAAGTGGGAAGAATCTCTTCC
>VYXH01004149.1:521904-557217 GCA_013397275.1 Burhinus bistriatus
CCCCCCCCATGTTGCTGCAGTGTTAGAAGCACGTGTTCATTTTAAACTTGTAAATAGAATAAGTTGCCTATACAAAATACTCTGGAAAAATAGAAAGGATGGACTTAAGTAAAAAGAAGGTGCATAAGTCAAGACGGTGTAATCCTGAAACCCATTGCTCATCTGCTACCTGAGTCTGCAGGCTCCTAAACTTGCGGAGCAGCCCTCTTCTTTTAAAGTGTCTCCACACGTCGTGTCTGCTTGAGTTATAATCCCCCCCAAAGATGTGTTTCCATCTAAGCCTCTTAAGGATTGCTGGGTCTGGAAGGGGCTCTTGGAGTGCACCCATGGCATTCCGGTGAGATCAAACCCAATCCCAACATGCAGTGGCAGCTTTTGCTTTCTGCTAAAAAGGAGCCGACTTGAGTAATGGTTTTCCTTTTGTATAATACTCCAGTGGCGAGAGTGCTCATCCAGGTGCTGGAGTGGGTACGTAATACTTTCCTCTGCCTGGAGGGTCTAACCGCCGGCTTAGAAGCTTTTCTGGGGATTTCCTTTTATGCTTGCAATTGAAACTGTGCTTAACTCAACCCTTCCACTAGACAGAGCTCAGAGGTGCTTATTCAGGACTGGGGATTACTTTCGAGGAGACCGAGTCAGTTCCTGAGATGCTGTAAGAGCTTGGTCGTAGCAGATCAAACCAGATTGCTCTGTAGTAACTGAATGATAAGATATATTCAAATAGGCTGCCAGTGGAACATTTGGTATGATTGTTTATTTCTCATAGCACGCTTGATACACTCATTAAAAATAAGAGATCCTTCTGGACAAATCAGTTCTGTACTCCGATTGGCTCCACTTCCTTACACGCGTTATAAATAGAAGTAAAATATTTTATAACAGAATATGCTCATTTTGCTGTTAGCTGGATTGGAGGAAGATTGTTTTTCTGTTTTCAGGAATCGGTTACTCATTCAAAAATAAAGCTGCTGGTAATGTAGCTATAATTTTATTTCAAAATAATAGATTCTAAAGTAATACTTCAGTGATGAACATATATCCACTTCAAACCTTTTACAGATTATACTCGAGCAAGCCTGACATGAATACAAAAAGCACTGTGAGGGCTGAATTAGTAAGCCCCTCCACCCAAATTTTCTAAAAGAGCCCAAAGTATCTGGGAAACTTAGTCAGTTTTACAGCATCACTGACACTAGAACCTCACAAATAGAAGCGAATCATAGAATGGTTTGGGTTGGAAGGGACCTTAAAGGTCGTCTAGTTCCAATCCCCTGCCATGGGCAGGGACACCTCCCACTAGACCAGGTTGCTCAAAGCCCCGTCCAATCTTGGACACTTCCAGGGATGGGGCATCCACAGCTTCTCTGGGCAACCTGTTCCAGTGCCTCACCACCCTCACAGTAAAGAATTTCTTCCTGACATCTAATCTAAATCTACCTTCTTCCAGTTTAAAACCATTACCCTTTGTCCTATCGCTACACTCCCTGATAAAGAGTCCCTCCCCATTTTTCCTGTAGGCCCCCTTTAGGTACTGGAAGAATGCTAGAAGGTCTCCCCGGAGCCTTCTCTTCTTCAAGCTGAATGACCCCAACTCTCTCAGCCTGTCTTCATAGGAGAGGTGCTTTTGCCCTCTGAGCATCTTCGTGGCCCTCTTCTGGATCCGTTTCAAGAGGTCCATGTCCTACTTGTGTTGGGGACCCCAGAGCTGGACAGAGTACTCTAGGTGGGGTCTCACCAGAGCAGAATAGAGGGGCAGAATTGNCATGTCATGCAGGACAGCGTCAATGTTTTGCACAGGTCCAGGTAGATGATGTCAGTAGCTCTTCCCTCATCCACCAACTCTTTAATGCCATCATAGAAGGCCGCTGAATTTGTCAGACACAATTTGCCCTTGGTGAAGCCATGCTGGCTGTCACCAACCACCTCTTCGTTTTCCATGTGCCTTAGCATAGTTTCCAGGAGGATCTGCTCCATGATCTTGCTGGGCACAGAGATGAGACTGACTGGCCTGTAGTTCCCTGGGTCTTCCTTTTTTCCATTTTTAAAAATGGGGGTTATGTTTCCTCTTTTCCAGTCAGTGGGAACTTCACCGGACTGCTGCTGCCACAATTTCTCAAATATGATGGGTAGTTGCTTAGCAACTTCATCTGCCAGTTGCCTCAGAACCCTTAGATGCATCTTATCAGCTCCTATGGATTTGTGCATCTTCAGGTGCCTTAGATGGCCTCAAACCTGATCTTCTACAGTGGGCTGTTCTTCATTCTCCCAGGCTCTGCCTTTGCCTTCTGCGACTTGGGTGGTGTGGCTGCAGCACTTGCCAGTGAAGACTGAGGCAAAAAAGTCGTTGAGTACATCCGCCTTCTCCGTATCCCAGGTAACCAGGTCTCCCGTTTCCTTGTGGAGAGGGCTCATTTTCCCTGGTCTTCCTTTTATCACGTACCTGTAGAAGCGTTTCTTGTTGCCTTTGAGGTCCCTGACCAGATCTAATCTGGGCTTTAGCTTGCCTAACTTGATCCCTGACTGCTCAGACAATCTCTCTGTATTTGTCCCAGGGTATGTGTCCTTGCTTCCACCTTTTGATGGCTTCCTTTTTGTATATGAGTCTGTCCAAGAGCTCCTGGTTCATCCATGCAAGGCCTCCTGGCATTTTTGCCTGACTTCCTCTTTGTTGGGATATGTTGCTCCTGAGCTTGGAGAAGGGAGGTGATCCTTGAATACTAACCAGCTTTCTTGGGCCCCCTCTTCCCTACAGGGCTTTATCCCATGGTACTCTGGCAAGCAGATCCCTGAAGAGGCCAAATTCTGCTTTACTGAAGTCCAGGGTAGTGAGCTTGCCGTACACCCTCCTTGCTGCCCTAAGGATCTTGAACTCCACCGTTTCATGGCCACTACAGCCGAGGCTGCCTTTGAACTTCACATTCCCCACCAGCCCCTCCTTGTTGGTGAGAACAAGGTCAAGCATAGCACCTCTTCTCGTTGGCTCTTCTATCATTTGGAGAAGGAATTTCTCATCAATGCATTCCAGGAACCTCCTGGATTGCTTATACCCTGCTGTCTTGTCCCTCTGACAGATATCGGGGTGGTTGAAGTCCCCCATGAGGACCAGGGCTTATGAACAGGTAGGCTGCTCCTACCTGTCTAGAGAGAGCCTCATCGGACTACCAGTTACAAGTAAAATATGAGGTGGTTTTACAGAACTAATACTAATTTGTACACATGCAAGTAACTAATTAATAAAACCCACTCATATTGCAAGTGTTGGGAGAAGACAGGAAAATCGGCCTAATCCTAACTTACCCAGTCCAAACCATTGTTTGAACTGAATTACACCACTAAACCCCAATATTTAACAACTCTTTTCTTTGCTCTGTCTCTAATAAATGTATACTGTAAACTAGCTAATGGCAGCAATTCTGTACGCAAAGTTGTATTTTTGGTAGAAATAAGTTCTGTGGATGCTTGCTTATATGTCTGTAAAATGCTGCAAAGAATGCAATCAAAATGCTAATATAGTTTCTCTCTAGTACTAGAATAAATATCTTTGAAAACATAAAACCAGAGGGGTTAGAGATATGAAACACATGTATTCCTGCTTGCTAGTCGGTATGTTTTAGCAGAGATGTGGGCAGGAAGATAGAGGAAAATGATTAGACTTATGGAAGGTGAAAGAAATAAGGGGAAAGAGAGAGACTTTTTTTTCCAAAAGTATAAACAAGTGACTGTGTCAGTGGCTATACAATAATAAAAGAGAGAGGGTGTTTTGCCAGTAATGCTCTGTGCATTTTGAAAATGGGGGAATTCTGTTTTTGTGGAAACAGAATGCTGAAATAGGTGGGAGCTGTCTCTCTGGCCGAGGCATCTTCTGACACAGAAACAGAAGATTTGGGCTGCTGGAGTATTTGGCTGGGGGCAGGGTTTTACAGCCGCCCCGCTGTCATGGAGCTTGCGCAGGAGGACCAGAACCGTGCCTGCCGAGGACAGAGGCAGAAGAGAATAGCTGCTCCCTTGCCCTCACTCCCTGTCTCTGCCCACACACACTGCACGTGCAGCACGTGGAGAAAACTTTGAGCAGTCTGATACCTCACAATCCATGTTTAACACGTGGTTTTTTTAAACAACTAGATTTGAAAATGTCTGTTGTTGGGCGCCATTATCTCCAATGGGAGAGGTGGGGACTGGAAGTGCATGTGTTCGCTTGCTCCCTTTCTGTTTCAAGCTTTGTGCTACCAGAGATTTACATAGCCCATATGTGACTGATGACAGTCACACCTGCTTTCTCCAAAGCCTTTCTGCTCCTGATACGTTATGCCTATATATAAGCACGCACACACACACATATGTACATACATACAGTAACTGCCATGCATGCCAGTTACTTTTCTACAAAATCTATGCAAAATCAGTGTGGGACTTCAGACTATCAGTTGTGTTTGGATTTGGGGGTTATGGGCCTTGGGATCCAAATCCATCTTAATGGATAAGATGGAGAACACGCAGGCTTGAACCAGCCTGTGACCAGCCACGCTATGTAAAGGTTAACGTGATCCTTGGTGCGGATCTGGCTGATGCCAGCTGGCGCTCTCCCAAATAACACCTTGGGTGGTTTGGTGGGCGTTGGGGCTCAAGTGCCATTCCCTGTGAGTAAAGTGTAGAGGATGTCTCTCCTGAGGGAAGGGGAGAAGAAGTCTTTAGGCTTCTGAATATGAGTCAGGTTGAGACAGTTCAACTTGGGGTGAAGGAGAAGCTTTGTTGTGTTTACTAGTGTAGATGGAATAGGGGTGATGGAAAGAGCCAAAGGGGAGAAGAATAGAAAGATCTAGAGAGGGGTTTGGCAGGTTAGTGAGGTGGAATATAAATAAACGAACCCTAAAAAGTAGCAGGACTAGAATCCTGACTTGGTATTTCCAGTAAGATGTCTTAAGGAGTATAGACAACCCCTTTTAGAATAATACTTTGCCTTAACACACGACTATCCAGATGGCTTGGCTTTACTTCTGAAAAAGGCAGAGATTTTACTTCTGTATCTGCAAGAAAAAAAGCAAAACAACAAACATGGATACATATGTAAGTAGAACAGAAATAATAAAGCAACAGTCTTAAAT
This sequence comes from Burhinus bistriatus, assembly GCA_013397275.1. NCBI lineage: Eukaryota > Metazoa > Chordata > Aves > Charadriiformes > Burhinidae > Burhinus > Burhinus bistriatus. The sequence continues at coordinate 527,007 of VYXH01004149.1, forward strand.
GAAGATCTCAAAGATTCATAACTTCTCATCTCTAACAAGGTTTTCGGGTCCGTGTTTACTAAATCTGGCTCAATATGAAGCAACATTGCAAAACAAATCCTGCTATCCTATTTTTTCCAATAGTAACTCCAGAAAAATAAGAGACAATATTAAAAATAGATTTATGAATGCTTCTCAGTGTCTTAGTTACAATGCACGCGCGTATGTGTATTACATTTTCATGGAAGAACACTTTTCATGGGAGGCAGAACGCCATCAAATCTCAACTGTTTTTCCACTCCATTTTGTATTCCCTGCTGTTTGGCACCCACTCGTACGTTAGCTTGCCAAAAGAGTAGCTTGACAATTAGGTATGTTAGCACAATTATACATTTTATAAACTATGCAAAATAAGGCCCTCAGTGGTATGATGAATAATGTTGTCTCTCAGAGCTCTTTTAAAATTATTTTTTAAATAATATCCCTATTGTAACTTCATTGGTATGATGCTGCAGTACACAAGCATTATCAAAGGGGAAATGGTATCTCGTGCTTCAGACAATAAACTGTCCGTTCTGTCCTAAAAAGGTTGTTATAGTCGTTCATCACCACAGTATCCGAGGACTTTCCAAGTGTCTAACATCTGTCACTGTTTACTCTCTTACTCTTTTCCCAGAGAGAAAGTGTGTGCAGCGAAGTATCTTGGTTTAGACTAAAGAATTGGTCTGTGTCTCCTTGTTAGAGAAAACAGCCACAGAAGAAGTCTTTGTGGAGAATGGTCTTCTCATTTTGCTGATGGAGTTTATTCCATGGATTTTGCCCCCCATCTTCCCAGAATTGTATCTCTGCCTTGGCTTCATTGTGGAGAAAATCATAGTGCTGGAGTATGTTAACTGTTTATTGCAGTTTTCATTTTGCTGCTTTGGGTAATTTTGTACTGGGGCCTCTGTCCATTATATACCCTGGTGGCAGAAACCAAGATGCTGAATTTCATTTCAGCTTCTGTCTGTAGCCAGCATAGGTCAAAAAGGACTAGGTATGGCGAGTTTGTTTATTTCTGTTTCCTGAGCAGGTGTGCTTTAATGTTTGGTACTAGTTCGGACCTAACTGGTGCATGTTTCGGTTTGTCACCTTGACTGTGTGCACTGGAGATGCTGAGTGACTGCAGGCTGAACCTGTGATACCAAGTACCTTCTCTGTTTTCTCTTCAGTTTTATTTCATTCCCCTCATTGATTTGTTTTTCTTGCGTTTATTATCGTAGCTACACTCACTTTCATTGCCACTGCCTTCAAAGCCTCATCTTTTTTGTAGTTGCATCCTTGTCTTCACGTTATCTTGCTGATTTTGTATAAAGAGGACATTAGCAAGACGTTATGGTGCAAGGTTTCTCCTGGGCTACTTCAGCGCTAGACAACCTGCTTTGCTGTTTCTAGGTTCTGGGAGATGTTTCCTTCAATACCTGCTTCTTCCACAAGTTAGGAGCTCCCTGAATGGCTCATCAGCCATGGTGAAGGATCGTCCTGTTAGCCTTAGCACAAAGTGCTGAGCAATATAAGGCTGTTCCCCTGCCTTGATTTCAAAAATCGCCAAGGAAACAAAGTGCCAGATCGTTTGTCAGCCGCAAAATGAACCATAACATAAGTAGGTTGAGGTAAATGTAAAATATTGTAAAATTTATAGAAAAAGTTATACAAAAGCAAAGAAAACTATGTACATCAGTCTGTATAGAGGTGGTTCGCCTGTTGTCAGAGGCTAAGTGTGTCTGAAGCCTGAGCAACAGAAGTCACCAGGTTACAACTGCATACAGTGCTCCTTAGCCTTTAGATATTACTTGGTTTCTTTTTCATTCCCTTTCTCTCCTCTTCCCATTTTTCCCTCTTTCCCCCATCCCTTGTTCCTTCTTGTGACCTGCACACAGGCTGCCCAGCGAAACTGTGGATTCTCCATCCTTGGAGACCTTCAAGATGAGATGTAACTGGGCATGGCCCTGAGGAGCCTGCTCTGACCAGGCCTGCCTTGAGCAGGGGTTTGGGTGAGCTGCCCCACGGGTCCCTCTGACTGCACAGTTCTGGGATTTCCCCAAACTGTCTGCTATGCAAGACAGGATGCAGTGGTAAAACAATCCCTTCAGAGCCATAACGGGTTGGACTTCCCCTCTCTTTGAGGGCCACCGTTGTATCAGACATTTCTTCCTTCCTGCCCGCATCATTAATGGGTATTTTATAAAAAGGCATATTGTTCTGAAAAGAGATTTTTTTGCTGTTCTATTCACCATTCTTATTTTGTATTTCATATATTCATGCAATGAGTAATCTGTAGCAATTGAGGATATTATATTTTATTTACCACATTGGAGTCATCTGTCATGCATTTTGCACATCTATTTAACATATTTTCCTGCTTTTGTTTTCCTGTTCTGAATTGTAATGGGGAGCAAACTTAAAGTCAGGAAAGCTGAAATTGTCTGGGTAAAATCTTTGCACTTACTCAGTGTCTCTTTACACGTAGTCTTGCTTGGTCTGTCACATTGCCTTACATTTTGCACGCTTATTAATAATGAATTCAAAATTCTTTTAGCTTTTTAGCTTCTGCTCAAAACCATGCTTTGCACAACTGCCTTAAACACAAACTTGCTAATGGAAATGAAGTAAAAATTAGTTTTGTACTTAAACTCCTTGGTGTTGGAAGTAGACAGGTAAAACAATTTCAAAATTTCCTTAATGAATGTGACAGAAGGAAAGATGATATGAATGTGAGATTTAAGTTTAAATACTTAATTTGTTTTACGTGTCTGAGTAAACAACTGGGTGTTTCCCAACCAGGTATCTTCCCCTGCTTCCCCCAGGTGATTGAGTCATTGAGGATTATCAGCCGTAGCTAGGAAACTCTGCATCCGGATCTTCCGCACCGTGGCTCAGCACAGAATAGCACATTGCAAACTGGCGAGGATCTAAAACTCTTCGTCCTCCGTTTCCCTCTTCTGCTGAAACAGGGCGCAGGACTGCAAACCCGCTGCCGAGACATCTCTGCTATTGCTGCCATGCTGGTTTCTTTCCAGTATCTGTTCACGGGCAACACCTGTAAATAGGTTTCCAACGCGTTTAATGCGCTCACTTTGCTTTTGCTACTGTGAAGTTTTCCAGACGTTGCTGTGCTCGGTAACACGGTTATTTCTAGGATGATCCCTGCTAAGTGTTATCATCTGCTAGTCTCACTTTGTTTCCTCTCTGTCGCTGCTTAGTCTTTCTGAGTCCCATCATCACTGGAATCGTAAGAGTATTTGAAATATTACAGCTTCTTTTGGGAGAGTTGGATTTCATTGAATTTTTTAAAAAAATTATTTAATGATTGAAAGGCTTCACCAGATACATCGGTGGTCTTAAGGCAATATCCAGCCTAGCATACAAGTAAAACAGAGCACATAATGTGTCCCTGAAAACCTGTGTAACGCTTGCAAAAAAGGAAAATACAGGTAACAATGGTAGTGAGGTGAAGTGTTTCAGAATGAAACCGCAGCGATGATTTACTCAAATGCAACAGCAGCTGGCTGAAAGTGTATTTATTTCCAATGTTTGGGAATCCTCACCTCCCCTTTTCTTATCCCCACAGCAGTTATTTCAGTTAGATTGGGCAGCTGTGCGTCTGCCGCCTTTGTTCCCGGGAGCAAATTGCCATGTTCTGAGTGGAAGCAATACTAAGAAAGAGCAGTTTGACCGAGCTGTGGTGGTAGTGGAAGAAACAGCGGGGGTAAAGAGCTGGGGTCCTTCCCTCTCTCTCTGCTCCTTGCGAGCCGCCAGCAATGCGCTGCAATTTCTTTTACTCCAATCGATAGCTACAGTCAAACGTAAAATGGGAAAGAAATGTTCTCCTTTCAATAAAGCCAGCTGCTTCCAAAAGCAGTAAGTGTAGAAACACCATTGTTGGACAGTCAACACTTGTACTTTTGACCCCGTGTTTTATCTAGCGAGAAAGCGGAGGGCAGAAAGGAGACAAGTTGTTTTTGGCAATCTTAACTCTTTTGATAAGAATTCACCAAAACTCAAACCAACAGAAATAATATGAGCAGTATGATATTTTTTCAAACCAATAATAAGTGTGTGAAACTTCACAAACTTCTGCAGTTGTCTAACTTTACTTTTCTAAGGTAGATTAAGAGGAAAATTTTCAGCTAGCGCTAAATTCACAGGACCACCTCTTTAAATTGGCGCTAAGGTGTTGTGAAAGCTTTTATTATTGCAGTAAGTGGCGTCTTATCAATTGACAAGTACATCCGCATTAAATCTCCAGATCCTGGCCTTTGGCATGTGAGAGCACTGATCATCAAACGTTATGTTCCCACTCAAAATGCTGTCTGGAGAAATTGTTATAGGCAACTTGCTTTATAGGAGGCATCTACTCTCAGATTAAATCATTCCTTAGCCTTTCTATTCATTTGGACTCTTTGGTGCTACCAGAGGCTCAAATAACCTTAACAACAACAACAACAACAACAACAAAAATATACTTTTCCATCTGCAGCTAGAGATGATTCCACATTATCCAGTTATATTACAGTGACAAGACTGGACCACAGTGAAGCACGGTTTTATGATCTTATGTTCAATTATTAAAGCGTATAATACTGAGGGGGGGAGACGGGGGGAGTGAAATACCTGAAAGACCACCATCTGGTACAAAGCATTTTAGCGTGTAGTTTATAAAGATACTAGAAATACAGATCTGTTTTTGAATCACTTTCACACAACCGTTAGGGTCCAAGCAGAGAGTATATTGGGTAGAAACCTGCAAAATGGTAGCCAGAAAATTGAAAAAGGAATCCACATATTATATTCCTAAACAGGAAGGTGCTGACTAGCAGTTGCTATTTTTTTTTAAAGTATCCAACAATTATTTCTAGAGAATGCTGAGTCGCAAAGGGAAACCCACCAGTAATGTGGATTATGTGAGGTAGGGGAGCTATTTTGGCAGTAATCTGGGGCAGCATGTCAATGCTCCGTTTCTCTTACGGCCCCCTTGCTTGAGAGTGGGATTTAGGCTGAACGAGAGTGATGCCCTGAGCAGCTGTCCCGTGGACATTTCTTTGCCTGAGGTTTACCAACTCTGACAAGAACTTATTTTGGTTAGGGGCTGTGAAAAGAAACCTCACCCTGCCGGATAATAGCAGTCCCTGGGACTGAACAAAGAGACTGTCTCTTTGGGGGTGAGGAGGGGAAAGCTGCCATAAAAATAGGGACAAAACCTGAAAGATATAAACAAAATGCCTTCAGGTCATCTTGTGTAATTTTTTTTAAAAATGTTAAATTAAAAGGAACAACTCTTCTTATTCCTTCTGCCTCTGCTTCTAGTCTGTCACATTGCTAGGAATTGTTAACGCAAGCAGGCACCCTGTGTTGCATTGCTGTAGGTGAAAGTGGCGTGTGGAATTTGATGTGTGGGAGTGTTTGGGGTTTTTCTTAATCAATTTGATCAATTAAAAAAACGAAACAAAACCCCAAATGAAAACCACCCACTGTTTTCCTAGCACTTGCTTCTTCCAATTTCACATGCACCCTCAGAATTAACATCTATGCCTCTAAAGAACCGACACAGAACTTTGCATGATGTTATCTGGTGATAACGTTTTTGTCCCAAATTCCCAAAGCAGCTAGATAGGCCAGGGTGTGGTTTACGGGGCTGTTAATACGTACTCTGGAGGTACTGCCAAATGCCTTCATCTGCCCAAGCCATCCCTTAATGGTCTCATAAAATGTGCCCTAGAGTGTCTTTGGAGTATTAATGTGTTTGTCCCGTTGAGAATTTCATCTTTAGAATATAAAGTCTTTCAGTACAGTTTTTATAGTGGAAGAATATGACTAATTAGTTTAATAGATCATAAAGTGATTTTGCTAAATTGAAAGGATTTGTTGCGCTTTGTTATTTTGAAGCTATTTCTGCTTCATACATTTTAAAATGGAATTCATTGTAGTTAGTGTAGGCTTTGAGCAGCCTGGTCTAGTGGGAGGTGTCCTTGCCCATGGCAGGGCTTTGGAACTAGATGATCTTTAAGGTCCCTTCCAACCTAAACCATTCTATGGTGATTCTATGTCAACATCAGCTAGCGTTCCAGCCTAATGCCTTTAACTATATGCTTCATCTCTTAAAACATACTCAGAACTTGTTCTGCCTTGTTTCATCTGACTTTCCTACCCTTTTTGCTTAGCAGCTGAATCCAACTGTTTTTTTGCCAGCATGGGTGTTTCTTCTAGCTTTTGTTTAGGACTACCAAAGTCATAATCCCAAAAAAGCAGTGGAGGGTGGGAGGCACGCAAATTTGGTACTGCAGTGTGTCTTTATTTATTGTAGCTGTCATTATAGAATACAAAATATGAAAGTGGCCCAGATACCCAAAAGGCCCTGTTAAAGTTGGTTGCGGTAGGGTGATGCTTTTATAGAATTCTTCTATTCAGACACCATATCCGTCACCATTAGTGAGTTCATCTACTTAGTAATTTTTCTTTTCAGTTGAAAATAGACAAAATGGGGATCATTAAAATTGTGTTTTACTTTGCTTCCATAAAGGTCATACTGTTACAAAATGAATTAACTTGAAATGCTCTTTGCTTAATTAAGTGAGAATGCTTAATTTGGTCTTACTTCACTATTCAGACTTTAGAAAGGTAGGGAAAGAAAGGGAGGATAAAGAGAAAGGAAATGGCTGTTTAAAACTTAGTTTTTAGTCTGTAATGCTCTCTGAATTTGTTATTCTTACTTGAAAAGGCATCTATGATGGTTTCTAATGCTGCTGTTCCTTCCTCTCCTTTACTCTGCTCTCAGTTATCCTTAGTTATCCCTTGGATGTGAGATACATATAATGTAAAACTACATTATTCATGTAGTAAGGACACTTATTGGATCCAGTTGAAGATTAATGATCCAGCACAAGGGTTAAACCAGCTTGTTAATGTTAAGTGCAGTTGGTACTGTATTATGAGGAGCTGCGAAGAAAAAATTAGATTTTTCTTCACTTCTATCCTTTTTTTTAAAAAACAAACAAACAAAAGCGGAAAGAAGAGGAAAAAATTTAAAATACAGACTTAAAACTTGAAATGCAACAATGGAGATAGGTGAGGAATTAGCACTTGGGGCAACTTAGGGCTGGATATGGTTTCATATTATCCCTACATCATGGATTAGAGGAATAAATGTCTTTTTCAGCATGTGGCTTCAGTGGTAGTCATAAATAGGCAATATAGGTTGGGGCAGATATTCCACTGATACAAACTGTTAGATCACTGCTGAAATCAATGGGTTTGTGGCAATCTCTATCAAGTATAGGTGTTCCATAGCATCTCCAGAAAGATAAGAGAGATGCTGTGCAGGGAAACAAAACCCCCTAACGTTCTGGAGGGGGAAGAATTGTGAGGCATTGCTTGAGTTGATCTAAGTAATAAAATGAGACTTAAAAAAAGAAGAAAGGGAAAAGGCAGATTAAATAGCAAATAAAACCTTCCCAGCAATGAGATGTGTTAGATTATGGCGAAGTCTCCCAATGGAAATGTGACTCCCAATGATCCCCGGTTTGGATGGATTTGAGAGCAGTGAGTCACGGGAGAGATCGTGAATTAGAAAGCTCTTATGTACCCTTGCTTGCTATGAAACTAATTCTTGATTTCATGTTTTATGTCAGGTAAAATAACTCAAAGTATCACTCTAAAGGCCTTTGAAGATCTTTCAAAACACAGGGACTCTGAGCTATGCTGACACTTTTTCCAGGGTTGGGATAGGGGAATTACATCCTCAAAATTTGCTTTTACATAGGCGTTTCATTTGAAAAAATGCTAAATTTTCCTTTGACTATTTATGCAAGCAAATAGTGATTCCTATACACACATGTAAATGAGCACTGCTTAAGTCCCTGTTTGAAAATTGCGGTCACCTTAAAAATAATCACTGGTGGTTTGTGTTGTCTCACTGAATGTGTGTATGTTAGGGTTTTATTGTAATCAACAGAGCAGTTTTTGTTAATAGAGGACCCAAATTAAATACATTTGGTGCCATTTTTAATACATTTGCTGATTGTGTGTGTGCAATTATCTAAGTAAGCGTATACACAAAGGAATTTCTCATTCTTTTTAGTGCCGTCTTAAAAAAAAATCAGGCTGGTATGATCTTACTGATCCAACGTGCCCTCTTAATTAAGCCTTCACTGAATCAAACTTAATATCTTTGTCAAATAAGGTCAGACTTTCATGTATCAGTGTCAAAGCTACTAAAGATAGTTCACTGCTGAACAGGAGGTGGCGGGGGGAAAGGAAAAAAGCTTTCTGTGGCTGTGTGGTAGATCCGTACGTGTGGAAAGCTTTGGATCAGAAAGGGTGTTTGTAATCAGCAGAGAAGTATTTTCCCATACAAATCCAGATGCTGTTTTAAGGAGGAAAACACTCTGGACAGAGTGCAAAAATGTCTCATCTTGCAGCTGTCCCGAAGGGAGAAGGTTTCTGGTTGATTATTCTAATCGCAGCTGAACATAGAAGTGCACGTACAGAGTCAAAGCAAAGACCCAACACATTGTGGCTGACAGATGCCAGGAGCGGGTCTCCGGAGAAAAAGTATTGGAACAATAAGCACATAGTGATATTCTCCCCACAGAACAGGGGCACCTGCATGTCTGAGAATAGTTAATGCAATCTTCTGTGGATTTGTATAAATGTTTTCTGAAAGCACATATAGTTACCTAGGATTTATTCCTCAGTAATCCAGCATCATGGCAGTCTTCTACAACTCTTGTAAGCAATTGTTGTCAACCAGCTTTGTGACTTTACTGATCTCCTTTCTGCATAATCTCTAAACGTGTTGGAAGAGCACAGGGTTAGCATTGGGATCCCGCGGGACCCCACTGATGTGCCTGTCCACTACAGGCACCCACTGCCTGGTCTTACCTTTAATTTTTATCTTTTAATTGGCTCCACAAGATGACCTCTCCTTGATAAAAGTATCAGCGTAAGGCCTGGTGGTAACCAAAAAGAGCGCTTGATCTTTTTCCTCAAATGGGAATATCCTCAGATATTACGTTCATGTTCATGTCATGGACTTTCTGGACCTGGAAGTCCTCACCTCCCAGCCTTTCCCTCTCGGGAATGCTTCAGGGGCAAAATCCTGCTGGGCTTTGCAAAGGTTGCTTGGTATCTGAGGGGCAGAGAGGGAGAAAAGCACAGTCACTTCTTCCATTGCTGCTCTGAAGATCTTCACCAGATATGTTTTGCTGCAATCTGAGTCACTTTATTAAAGTAACTTGTCTCCTCTTTACCAGTGTTCCTCTCCCAGTCCTGAGTAATGATTCTGGGCATGCCTTCAGCTATTTAATCTGCAGATGCTGTGTCAGAGTCTTGATTTCTTCTTTCTATTTAATATTATATTTGAAGTGTTTCAGTCTCAGCCATCTGAACAGATTCTTTTTGGATCTCGGACATCAAAGCAATTATTTTATTTTCCAGGTCCTGCTCCCTCTATAAGGTCCATTAGATAAATATTTGACGGTGGATAATTATTTGGCATTTGTGTTCAGTGAGAACTAAATACTAGTTTGGATCAAATAACTCTGCAGATCTGCTTATCTGTGTGATACTTCTTTTTTTGTATAGGTACAATTAGGGAAAGATTTCTGAGAGCAAACTCTTTGGCTTCTGCGAAGCAGGTGCCAAGCTGGCAGGCCCTCGCTGGCAGCGCTCCGGAGGCTGGGAGCAACTCGAACTTGCTTCTTTCCTGTCTTGGAGTAATTGAAAGCAGTGAAGATTAGTTCATATCTTAGATGTATTTTGTCATCTCTAGTAGTCTTTCACTCATGCTACATTAACAATACCCTCTGGATCATGTGGGAATGTGCATGGCTGACCGTATGTGCTAGTTTATATACAGAGTGAAAATGACATCTCGGAGAGAAACGGAGTGGAAATCCCTTAACTAGTGTAAAATCAGCATTGATTTGCTGATGCGCAACAGCAAACTTGCTTACCAGTATTGCTAAAAGCTCTGTCACAGTCAAAGAAGAGGAGGTAAGAGTCGTGGATCGGTGTGACACTGAGAGCAGGTGTGCTTTTACACCAGCCTGGCTGCTGTTTCCAAAACACTCAGTTTGTTACCTGCACGGCTCCTTATTCCACTTCTAAAAAAAAAACCCCTCTGTCAACAGTGTTTTTCCTCTTACTGTAGTTATCTCCTATACAGACAGGTTCCAAAAGAGCAAAACGATATGAAAATGCTCATATTGACCACGCTTGCCCTGCCACTTGTTATGGAAGAATATGGGAACATATCCACCCAGCGCTTTATTGCAGCTTTTTCTTCAGGGGTGAAGCGCGGAGCTGGTTTGCAGGACTGTCAGCATACGCAGAAGGCAAAGGACTCTTACAGCTACCTTTAGTCGTATTTTCATTTTTTTGCTCAAAGTTTAAAAAAAATAGAAAAACAGATCTCATCTGGATGAAATAATGTAATTAATTCACAATACCAATTCCCTGTGTTTTAAAACTCTGTTAAGTTTTATTCTGCTAATTAGGTAGACTTTCTGATTGCTTGTGCTGTGAATATCCTTGTTTCTACATCAACTTATCTTAGGTCATAAATCTCATAGCATCACAAACAGAAGGAAAAAAAAGCTGGGCAAATAAGGGAAAATATGTTCTAAATGATGAACAATAACACCCAATTTTGATCTCACTAATGCTTTCTGGATCATTTCCTCTAGTATTCCCTCATCATTTGAGAATTCTCTTCAACACAAGAAGTTAACTGTGGAGATCTTCATCGTACTCACAATATTAGGAGAAAGTTAGTTCTGCAGGAAACTTGTTTTGTCCTTAGGCTTGGTGTAAGCTCTTTTTTCTTTGCTGAATAGTAGTAAATGGGGTAGAGTAAAACTGTGTTGTGGTTTTCTTTTTTTTTTTTTTAAATATGATGTAGTTAATGCTTCTTGCAGGAAGGTCTGATATGGAAGTGCTAAAAGATGTCTAAATTCTGCCACAGCTGCGTTTCTTATTTATTTGCTTTCATGTTGGTATTTACTTGCTCCCTTGCTGACATTAGGAGACTTCATGACATTTCTGAGAAGGAAAGATTTTACCTCTGCTTACTCAGCTGTCCATGACTCGGATCCATCTTCAGTGTCAGAAATAGACTTGTTTTCCCTGCCATTCCCAAAAACCTAACTTCTCTGTGCATAGCAACCACACATGCTGCTCTTGTAAGGGCAGCACAGGGTGCCCTTTTAAGTCTTCCACGTGTACGATGAGAAACCTCTCTTCCTGAAGGAAATGGTACGTAACCACTAAGACTATATAGTCTATAAAGCTGATGTATTTCATATATTTCTTAGAAGACTGAATTCAGTTTACTAAGTCCCTATAAAAAAACGAATGGCATCACTGTTTGCACTGAAGAGTTCCATAAATGAAAAGGAAGGACTAGATGTCAACCTATATTATCTCTCCAGATTTCAAATAAATTAAAACATTGCGCTATATTCAGCTTTCTGGTGTCAGATCTAATTACAGAGTCACTTTCTTCACATCACAATAAAAATGATAATTGTTTCAATCCGAGGAATTGGGATACTTAAAAAACAATTTTCTTAATAGCTTTACGCATTTAAATAAATCAAAACTGTTAATTTAATTCAGGCAGTGACAATATAAAAAAGTTATCCTTGTGGCAGTCTTTCAGAAAAAGAAATTTTGCAACTGGATGTGTGATTTGACTTATCTTTTTGTATCTACTTTCATTATCTCTTACTTCTTAATATGTATGTCTCCTGCTATAAATTTGCTAATCAGGCATATGTAAGATATCTGGATGTTAAGATGATTTCATAAGAATCTATAGAGATAATAAAGGTAAATGATAGATTAGAATGTAATTTTTCTCCTAGTAGATAATGGTCTCATTAGTCCATCTATACTATTTCTGTATACATTGATTGTAGTCAGAATGATCACCATTAAAACTCTTGCCTTCTATAAATAAAATAGTTTTCAGTTTATATGTATGTTTTTTCATCTTGTAGTTCATTTTTCATAGGAAGAATTAGGAAGTGGTCCAAAATTAAACTATCTATGTCCATCTATCTAAACTGTAACCGTAAATCATTATCTGAAATAATGACTATAATTTTAAGGTCAAAAGCTGTATCCTTGCTATAATATATCATGTCAATGATTGTACGTTATAAATTAATGGACAAGTTGAAGTAGAAAGTGGGAGAACAGAAGGAAGTGTTAAAAATACTTCAGTAAGTGATACTCTATCAGTAAAATGGAAGAAAACCTGATTTAAAGACTATTATTTGCATTAGTACAAGACTAAAAATCCATTCTACAACCTGCAAATAGTGATATTATGGTAAAATCCTGGTCTCTAAATTGGAGGGACATGGATTTGATGGATGGACCACTTGGTGGATGAGGAATTCACTGGGTGGCCACACTCAAAGAGTTGCAGTCACCGATCAATGTCCAAGTGCAATGCAGTGACAAGTGGTGTTCCTCAGGGGTCAGTACGGGGACCGGTACTATTTAACGTCTTTGTTGGTGACATGGATGTAGGGACTGAGTGCACCCTCAGCAAGTTTATGGATGACACTAAGCTGTGTGGAGCAGTTGACACGCTGGAGGGAAGGGATGCTGTTCAGAGGGATCTTGACAGGCTTGAGAGGTGGGCCTGTGCCAACCTCATGAAGTTCACTAAGGCCAAGTGCAAGGTCCTGCACATGGGTCAAGTCAATCCCGTGCACAAATACATGCTGGGCAGAGAGTGGATTGAGAGCAGCCCTGAGGAGAGGGACTTGGGGGTGTTGGTAGATGAGAAGCTCCACATGAGCTGGCAATGTGCGGTCACAGCCCAGAAAGCCAACCNCTGGTCTAGCGGGAGGTCTCCTTGCCCGTGGCAGGGGGGTTGGAACTAGATGATCTTTAAGGTCCCTTCGAACCTAAACCATTCTATGAAAATGATCACTTGGAGTATATCTGTGTTAAAGAAACTGCTTTTTTGGTAAATTGAGTGTTACGCTTCTCGGTTAAGTTTCTTTCGACACCATTTTGTCTCCCATCCACATCTCTTTTCTTTCCAAGTGTCACGTACTGGAAGTGAAGCAAATGCTGAACTCTGGGGAAGAGCTCCCTTCGTTACCCAGTCTAGGTGGTGTTAGACAAGAGAGGGTTTAGTTTGGTATTTCTAATTGCCAATACGTTAAAAAGCTATTTATTGTTATACTATAACAGTAACACTGTTGCCTGAAACAATTTTTGGGGGGAAAACAAAAAAAAAATTAAAACTTGTCAAGTGTTATCTGCATTTTACATAAATGCTGTGAAGCATGTGTAGAACCAGAGTGTCCAGTATATAAATTTATAGATGAAGATAAAAATGCAAGGAGATAAATATTCCGAATATATGTGGTAGCCCAAACAAAATATCTACCACCACAGAATGCATGAAGATTATTTTCTAGCAGTGGCTTTTTGACAGAAACAAGTCTTGTTTTGACATTAAGATGTGTTTTTAACATAATACAAAACTGTAGGGCCTATCCTAACCAGCTTGAAATAAATTCATTTCTAGGGAGAGATGTATTCAGCAGCTTAGACGACTTACAGTAGTTCACCCGGCCTGCGGGTTACTGGGGTATGCAGGCTAACAATATTAATTTTCTTGATGTCAATAAACGCTTTACAGCTGAATTGAATAGAGTCAGACAAAACCTAGTATCTCTTCCTGACAACGGCCAGCAGGATGCACTAGTAAGGAGCATACCAGTAAGGCATCCTTCAAAGCCAGTGGTTTAGGGACTTGAAGGAGAAATTGCTGTCCGCAACAGATGTCTTCAATGCATTTTTTCATTCAGTCTTTCAGTTCTTGTAAATGTACAGCATTTACAAGGCTATGAATCCGTAGCGTTATAGAAAGAACTTCCATATTGTAACTGTTCATGTGGAAAATCATTTGCTTTTGTTTTTTTTGAATATATGACCTACTACGCTTGTGTGATGCTCTCAGAGTAACAACCGCTGCTTTCATTTGTTGCCCTGGGAGGCTATGACAGGTGAAGAAAGCCCCTTTCCCAGTATTGCATACTGGGGGGGTTGGTAGGCCGAAAGTTAGAAACCGTATGCATTACTGCCATTGACTCGCAATGTATGGATGTACCAATGGGAAGGCTGCCCAGCTGTCCAGTGTTTGCTGCTTCGTACTGTGGTCCTCTCTTTGACAGCTTAGGCATAGAAAAGATGTTGTGATAATTTTTAAGAGTGCTTAACGTGGACGTAAACGTCTATGATACAGTTAATACTCAAGGGGACAACATTTTAAAAAGACTACGGTTTTGCTATTTTGCATTTCTTACGCCATTTCTTTTCCATTATTCCAAGTCCTGGATGAGTGTTGTAGTACTGTAGAAAGCAGGGCAACAAATGCTCAATGTTTAAAGAGATGCTTTGAGTAACGGAGGTTGGCACCCACAGGAAGCCTGATGAAACAGATTCAGTGGCAGTGGTTCCAAGCTGGCTGATGTCTTATGTGATGACATGGGTTGAATCTCTTTAGCCAGTATGTCTCAAAGGAATAGTGATATGAACAATTCAGAAATATTAGAGGAGGGAAGAGTTTGTTTCGAGTAATGTTAATAATTTAAAAAATACCTATTCTAGCATTACTAATTCAGTGTTGCTTTCTAGGGCAGCAGGGTCAGGCAATACTCAAAGACCATGACTTTAGTACATTTGAAAAGCAGAGGCTTGGAAACAACTGTTCTGCAGCAGAATTTAGATGGGTTTGGGTTAAAGACTTTCTTTAGAGATTGAAATAGGCTGGAACGCAATCGCAGATTATGTTTTTCAAGAAAATTGAAAAGGAATGAATTTTTTTTAAACTTTGCACTATCACTGTTGTAACATACAAAAATCCCTTTACGGAAACAACAATTCACTGGAAATCTGGTTACTAGTGCTTATCCTGTGAAAGATTTCCTCACGACCTGATTTTGATCTTACATTTACTTCTGCGTTAGGTCAGAAAGACTAATTCTGCTTTAACTAAAACTCGATTCAGGGGAAAGACACTGATGCAGTAGTGGAAAAGAGGTCACTTTAAAATACTTCTAGTATATTATAGGACTGTTTTGCAACTAGATACTACCCAGGGAGTGCACAGGTAGGAGCTGGGGACGCTTCTGTCTGGTTAACTTCAGTGCCCAGTGCCTGAGCTGAAAGAACACAACAGGAGTTGGCCTCGTTGTTGATAGTCTCCATCTTGAAGTGTGTATAATTCTTGGAAGGATTTTTGAGTTTTATTGTTTTAGTAGAGATAGTACACATGCACGTGTTGGCTCAGACTGTAAAAAAAAAAAAAGGGAAAAAAAAAAGAAGTGAGAATATGCAATTTGAAAGAGAGACTAGCGTAAAGCTTGTCAGTCATACTTAAAAGACAAGGTGTTTGGGAAGATGAGAGACAAAGAGCATGGATTTCTGTATTAAATGTCTTTGGCATATGTCAGACTACAGGAGGAGAGACAAGGCTGTGCTAATGTATACACCTATGCCCAGCGCATGAACAAACTTGGAACATGCTCTGCATGAGAGGGGAAAAAAGGTACTTGAATGCTTAATGCAGAAGTATATGAAGGAAGAGAGGATCGTGGAAGAATTTTACCTGTTTATTTCAATTGAAATCAGTAATTTGGGAAGCTTATTATAGTTCCTAACAGTTCAGTTCATTATAGTACTTTTCCAGTTTATTTCACTCCTACAGTCAACCCTTCTTTTGTTTACTGAGGAACACGAAGAGTTTTTTCTTCTTCTTTTATGTTCTTCTGATTTGAAATTCCATTGAAACTTAATTTTCTTTGCCTCTCATATTACGTTTGGTTTCTTCTGATGTTAACCACTTTGTTCAGTTATCAATTTAATTAATATATTTCCTAATTAGCAGTGGCAGAACCTTAATTTCTACATATTTCTAAAGTATTTAGAAACTTTCAGTTTAATTCTAAGTCTAAGTGTAGTAAACTTAAAACACCTTTCAATTATGTAAATATTGTTCAAAGTGCAAGCAGACTGCCTTTTGTGTATCTTATATGAGACAAAGAGCATGTATGAGAAAAACTTATTGCAATCCAAAAAGTATTTTTTTTCTTAGACGGATTTAACATTTTCAGTTTTCAAATAACACTTTCTGGAATACTTATCTTGATAGAAGTTAAGCTGCCTTCTAAACCCAACAAATTTTGTAAGGATGTCCTTTATGAGAAAATACTTAATTTTATTTTTATTTCACTACTGGATGAATGTTGAGTTGCTTATGGAAAAAAATCCAGTAGCCATCTATTTCTGTGGTATTTGTCAAATCTACATTATCTTTCAAAATGAAAACAAGTCACACTCTAAAAGTGGGGGCTTTCTTCTTCTCATTTAATTACCTATCATATTGTTCAGGCCAGTCCTGTTCAATACATTCATCAATGACGTGGATGAAGGGACAGAGCGTACCATCAGCAAGTTTGCTGATGACACAAAACTGGGAGGGGTGGCTGACACACCAGAAGACTGTGCTGCCATTCAGCGTGACCTGGACAGGCTGGAGAGTTGGGCAGAGAGAAACCTTATGAAGTTCAACAAAGGCAAGTGGTAGGGTATTGCACCTGGGGAGGAATAACCCCGTGCACCAGTACAGGNCAATAGGAGAAGAGGGAACGGGCACAAACTTGAACATAGGAAGTTCCATCTAACCATGAGGAGGAACTTCTTTCCTTTGAGGGTGGCAGAGCACTGGAACAGGCCGCCCAGAGAGGTGGTGGAGTCTCTGACTCTGGAGACATTCCAAACCCGCCTGGAGGCCGTCCTGTGCATCCTGCTCTAGGTGACCCTGCTCTGGCAGGGGGGTTGGACTAGATGATCTCCAGAGGTCCCTTCCAACCCCTGTGATTCTGTAATATCTGCAGTTTATAAAATCCCAGGCGTGTTTGTGACCTGTTCAATTTCAGTGGGAAACTTCTAGAACTGATGGCAATTAAGAAAAGGAGTTGAATTTTCTAGAGTAGGCCTTGGTTCTGTTTTGTCCAAAAACTTGGCAGGGGTGTGATACAAAATGGAGTAACAACTGGCAATGCCAAAACCCATTAGCTCAAAACTGGAGTTTTCATGAATGAATGAGACATGACTTGCACATTTCACTGAGTATAAAGGGATGTACTTGGAATTAATTACTCTTTGATTTAATTCTGTGTTAATGCTAATCTAAGAGTTGCAGGGAGGAAGGAGAAAGTAGCTTTTCTAAGAGTGCTTTTTTGAGGCTACTTTGTTAAGGCATCTGAAGTGTTGCTTTATAGTCCTGTACAGAAAGGAGCTAATTGATGTGGAATTGCCTCTCTTCTGGGGTCTTTCTATAACCTAACAAGCTAGCACCTAGCTGCGCAGACTAACCTGGCATCATCCTTACGTCAGTAAGAATAAGCTGCTGTGGAAAAGAAATTATAAAAAGATGGTAATGTTGGGGCTAAATGATGTCGTACATCCAACACGCCCCATCTGTGAGTCAGAGGAATGCCCCTGCCGTAGGCAGACCCCCAACACTCAGCATGTCGAGGGGCAGAATCGGGAGTGATAGTGTAAATCAGTTCTGTAGCAGCCTGGAAAAATATTTGATGCTGGTATCTGGAAAATGAAAGTCTCCTATTGACATCTGTTTCACCTGCCTGCATCAGTTTTGATGGGTTTACCGTAACTGTCATTTAGGTAACGGGCTGGGGAATTACTGAGGTCTGTGAGCCAGAGTATGGACTTCTGTCTTGAGTCTCAAATGTTGTCAAGTGACTAAGGAATGGGAGAGAGACTTATAAATACATTTGATATTTTTGATATATATCCCCTTTTATTCTTCTTGTGATAGATTCCCGATACAAACAAGTTTGTATAGGGTTTTATTTGGGGGTGGAGTGGGTGTTTTTGTTTTGTTGGGGTTTTTTTTCCCCTTTGTTTTTGAGTTTTTCCTCATCTCCTTGTACTACAAAATTATTTAACATTTTCCTTTTTAGAAAAAATATTAACAAAGTTACTCCCCAGAAAAAAGGAGGATCTGTCTCTGGCATGTTATTCTGAATTATGTTATTGCATTGTATATTGTAAAGAATTTATAAGCTGAGATGCTCAAATGATCGGTGAGTTTAAGCAAGTGTGTTAATGACTTGCAAGTAAAAGAATAATGCAGAAAATAAAGTGTCTCTTTCCCCTTCTTTGTGAAACAACCATTGAATATGACAGAGCAACCCAGGAGTGTGTTGGTTGTCATATTACTGATTCTTGGAGAAAGCTGATAGTCAAAGACTCTCTAACATCTTTTCTTCCCAGCTAGTGAAAAAGAAGGAAGAAAATTCTTCTCCTCTGTCCTTGTGTTCCTAATGCGCTCATTTTCTTTTTTTAATGATCACTGTGCTAGAGATAGTTTAATCCTCGTCTGAGACTTAGTCTAACTGAGCCCAAGAGCATTTTTGTCATAATTTGCTTAAAATAATATTTCATTAGCCTTTAGGATTTAGATTTTTAGGAATATTTGGATATGTAAAGAATTAAAAATTTCCATCTTCTGAAGTCTTTTTTTCTTTTTTTCTTTCTAGGCTTTAACTTTGGGCTTGTGGGAGAGTGACAAAAGAGAGTGAGAAAGCATACTTTTAATTTTAAGCAAGCTGTTATTAGTTAAATCTAACTTAGATTTCAGTTGGGTTTTTTTATTGGTTTGGCTCAGGCCAACGTAAATTAAAGCTAAAGCATCCTTTTGTGAATCTGATGCAAGTTAGCAAGCCCTTAAATGGTATACCTTTTTAATGATTTAATATATTGTTTTTAACTGAGACAATGCTTTCTTTGGTCTGATTTTGTCCTTTCCCCCCACCCCCTTCTTCCATTGTAACACCCCTAAGATACAGTTTCATTTTTGTGATTCTACATCTTTCAGTGAAGACAAAAACCTGTGGTTCTGAGTATTTATGATCATTAACACAATCCTATTGCAACTTTTTCCTACAAGTAGATGTGTTACCCTTGGAGTCCTATCTTAATTCCAGTTTAAGTAATGGCAGTTGGTCCTTCTAGACTCTATCTACAATCTTAAATAGAGGCTGAATTCTTCATTTCTTGTCCTAACCACTGATGCCTCTACTTTGTGTGTTGTAGACTCCCGGTTTCTTGAAATGATTTCTTTGTCTAGTTGTTTCATCCGTGTGTGAATATGCATATGATTTCACTATTTCATTAATACATTTCACATAAAAATTGATCACATAGAAATACCCATGAAATTAACTAGATAACATATGAAATACCATTCAAGTGGAAACCAACTACGTAAATAACAAGCAAAAAGCCCATTGAAAAGATTTTGATTAATCTATTTTGGTGCTGAAAATACATTTTCATATAATGATTATGACCGTTTCAGGTTTCTTTGGAACATTACACTAAAGATCTGTTTTAACCGCATTTATCTTGAATTAATTACGTCAGAGGTGTGATTTTTGAAGTTCAGCAGTACTTAGATCCTTACTCTTTTCCTTGTCTTTTGTGTACCTATTTGGGTCCATTTGTAACTAAATCCAATTTTGTACTTGAGTCACACAATTGTTTCTCAAATCTGCAAAACTGTAAAGTGGAATTATTATTTTATTTCATTCTATTTTATTTATCGCAAACAAAGCCTTTTTTGTGAGTTGCATACATTTGTACATTTTTCTGTAGCAGCTGATGTAGCATCTCTAGGAGATGGGTGTATCTTTCAGAGGCAGTATAATGTGCACATAATCCAAGTCCTACTCGATTGCATAGGTTAAGGAAAACTCAAAACACTTATAATTACAGCAAAGAGAATCTTAGTGATTGGTTTTTCCTTCCCCCAAATATGCTGAAAAATAACATATTTGTTTTTTCTTCTGGTCATTTAACAAATTCATGCATGTAGGAAACTTGGACTACATTTTCAGTTATGATTTGAACTTGTTCATAATAAGGTACCTATAATCATCTTGCTCGTGACTTTGAATTCACGAGAACGGAAGTTCCTGGTAAGCTGGAGATTTCAGGGATGATGGACAGAATGTGGGAGTTGGCATGATTACACATTGTTGGAAGTAATTTAAGGAATTTGACTGTATCATCCCACCAGATCAGTCTTATTGTTCATATGAATGTTTTGATTTGTCTCTAGTGTATTTTTTAATCAAGCAACTGGTGTGTTTAAAAATAGCAAAACATTCAGGAGGTTTTCGTAATACATAATACTCTATTGGAGATTACTTAAATAGCAATCTACAGCCCTCTTAGTTCTTCCTAAATCTATTACCTATGCTATTTTTGTTAAAGTTCTCGAATCTGAAAATGGGTCAGAGCTCTAAGTTCGAAATGGATGTTTACTTGATATTTTTCATTTAGGGAATATTAACAGATAGATTCGTTGTGCATTTAATTCAGCTGACAGATCCTCTGTTAAAATGAGAAATTTACCCTTCAAGCGAGGAAGTCTTTGTACGAAGGAACTACTGAATGTATGCACAACCGTGGTACTGCTCTGCCGTAGCCACCCTGTGTGACACAGCAGAACGCGCTAACAGGGAATGCGTGGCGTATTGCAGTGTGCACTGGAGATTTAGTATTAAAATGGATCATTAATTGTCTTTAAAGTTAAGCAAGTTGTTTTAAGGGAAATCCCAGTATCTGACACTCTGGGGTTTGGAGAGAAAGCGGTTGTACTGCAGCACAGAAGCTTTACAGGACCCACCGGTCTATATTGTTTATATCTATTTTGCAGCATGCTAGGTGCAGGAGTTAGGAGTTTTCATTTGCACGGGTCTTGGCTGAGTGTGCAGTAGCTTTGTAAGGGTTTCAGACGCCCTATTCGCTAATACGTCTGACTTCAGGCGGTTGACGAAGTTTGGCTGTCACTGTAGGAGAGATGTCAAAACAATCGGGTAAGAAGAGACTGAAATCCTAGACTAAGCTGAATGTTTAAATGTATTATTAAAGGACATTTGTTAGTGAAGTTCCATGACAGAGACCCAAATAAAATGAGTTTAATAGGGATTATTAGAAAGAATTTCATCTTTGCTTTGTCTTCAACTGTTGCAACTTCTTGCAGTCTAGCAAAACTGAATCGCCACTACTGTGGTCTATACTATTATGTAGAATAACACATAGGTTATTGACAAATATTTTATCCATGTCTGCTCCTTGAAATGAGGTTAGCACACTGGGAAGAGAGGTTGCTGCTCTCTCCCCTTTGAAATTAGACAGCCTAATTCCATTCTCCAGCTTCCACAGAAGAGGAGGACTTCCAAATTTGGAAGGAGACCTTGGTCTGAGCTGTGACCACGAGAACCTCCAGCAATTAGATTGCCTCTTTTCTACCCAGCTGGAAAGAGTTTAAAACGTGCTTAGTTCCTGCTCGCATCTATTCTTTATACTGAGGTGGCAGACAAAGGGGCTGGTGCGACAGGGACTTGAGCCACTGGACTCAAGCCACCGCTTAGCTCATTTCACATCAGCCATGTGGCTTTTAGACAGAAGTCTGGAGCCAAATATCACCCAATTACCTGAAGTAAATTGCTTCATAGCTTGTTACCAAAATCCTGAGCAAGGTTTTGGCTGCTGCCTGGTATTTAATTAAACCCTATGCATCTGATAACTTCTCTGCATGGTGTGGTAAATAGCAACTGCTTAGATAAAAGTTGATTTCAAAATATGGAGGGGAAAAATAAAATCCCCACCCTTGAAAGCATGGGGTTTTTTATTACAAAGGAAAAGAGATTTTTGCTATATAAAAGCTTAAATACAATCTGGAACTAACTTGCATTTTTTTGCAGTTAGAGGATAAAAGCACAGAAATAGTGATGTTATGATTCCAGGCGTGATTCAGACATATTTTAAATCTATGCAAGTATCTCTCCAATCTGACATCTTACACATTTGTGTCTCAGCAAACTTTAAGAAATAATTTCTTATTCATGATCCTAGCATCTAATAGCTACCTACCTGCTGGACAAAACAGAGAACAAAAAAACAGATTTCCATCTCAGAGAGATGATGGTCCAGCTATAAGACAAAAGATAAGAATTAGAGAAAAGAAAGAAACCAAAATAAGTTGGTCAGCAAAAGGAGCAGCAAAGTTAATGGCAGATATCCCAGAAAAGGAGATGGGTTAAATATTTTTGAAGATGCTTATGGGGAATTTCTGTTCCATGCGAGTCTAACACAGAAGTCAGCATTAATATTTATGTGAGAAAATGTAAAAAGTGGATATGAGAGGCTGGCATCGTGGGGATGAGGGAAGTTAATGAGATCTCATCTGTGCGTGTGAGATAATCGTGTGCGTGGGAAGGGTATGGCAAGGAAAGCACTGACTGGAAATAGCCTTGACTCAGAAGACTAAGTTCCTAAAGTTTGATGTGATAGAAGGGGGAAGTGTGTGGTGCCTCCAAGGAGAGAGTTGATACTAAAATATGTTCTTTTGCTATGACTAATAGGCAGAAATTATTATCAAGTTATATTTTATGCAAAGGTAAAACGCTATGTGACTTGTAATCTGAGGCATCTCACTCCTGTGTGTTATCTGTAGGAGGTCTAGCAGCTGATTAAGACTGGATACTCTGTTACAGGCTCCTATGGTTTTTGAATTCTTCCTATATGTTTGGATTTCCAATTACTTTGGGGGGGACGGGACAGGAGTGATGCTGTGTGAAATTCCAGGTCTTTGTGCATGTGATTTAGAGTACTGTGAATGTCACAAATTGAGACATAAATTGCTTCTCACAATGACAGTCTGTCTTACTTCTTTCTGTTGTTTATCCTAAAACATAAGCTCACAAACACTAATAAATAAAATAAATTCTACCTCAAGTTACTTATGCAAGTTGAAGTATGTTCCCTAAAGGGGGTCACAAAGGCACAAACTGTCAGGATTGCGTGTCTTGCCCATGATTTCAAACCATTACTTAAAGTGTAAATGTGTATTTGTCATTTGCTGTTATGAGGCAAGGCAGGTATCATCAAGTACATTTTGTCTAAAAAAGAAAAAAACAAAGAGAAAAGATGTTTGATGACAGATGAATATTATTGATGTGTCATAACTCTTAATTAGGAACTTGCAAAGAACAGCGCATGTGGAGTTGTAATACCACATATGGCCATCCACCTATGTTAATGGTGTTATTCAGAGGGGATAGCAAATGTGTTGTCAGTGGCTCTTATAGGTTTAATTTGAGGTGCTAAGTTTTGTTTTGTTTTTTTTTTAAAAAATGCATGTTCATTCATCCAGAGATACACACAGTGGTTAGCATTTCAGGTAATGAAAACTCTTTTTCCTTGATTTTTCAGGGCCATTTGTATGGAAGTTTCAGCTAAAATCTTGTCTTGAAACAAAAATATCAGGAGAGTGATAGTATAATGTATTGACAGAGCAAGGAAGACTTTGTAGATTTCTACTGGTCTAGCACAAACTTCAGTGATGTTTAAGAAATAATGTAATGGCTCTTTGCTCTTCCACTTTTCCTGGAATAGGGCAGGATTAGGGAGTATTCAATTCAAAAGAAACTTCTCTGTTTTTCCGTTTGCTTTTGTTTTCAAGACTGTCATGCATAAAGTGTCAAGGCAAAGGGAAAATCATAGAAGGACATCTGGAAAAAGCAGTTTTATCTCCTGAAACACTAAGCTTCTATCAGTTCCATATTTCTTGTAGTTATACATGTATATGTGTATGTACGTAGAAAAAGTATGAGTTCATTTTATATTTGGCTTTATTTAAATCTGCTTATTTAAATTTTGATCCTACATGCAGCAGGTAGAAATCAGAAATTTTTAACTGTGCGAGTGAGACAGCACAACAAAGAATGAAATTCCTTGAGTTCTGGAGCCAAAAAAGTTGAATATAGAAGAGGTAAAGTCTAAAAGTTAATAGTAAGCCACTACCTTAAGGTAAGAAGACGAATAAGTGAGGAAGCCCATTCTGACTTTGGCTTTGTAATGCACTTCTTTTATCATTTTGAAGAAAACTCCTTTAATCTGTTCTTTCATTTTTTTTCTACAAGTGAAACACTTCTTGAGTACTTACTTGGATACTTAGGGGTTTTTGGACAACCTTGTAGTAAAATGGTTCGAATACTTTGAACGTGATAAGTGCCTAATACAACTAATATTCCTTACTTAATAGGATACCAAATGCTGTAGAAACACCCAACCCAAACACCCCCCACCCCTCCAAATAACAACAACCCCCTCAAACTAGCAATTCTTGTTGATGCCATCACAAGGCAGTGCTGCTCCATTTTAGCTTTTTCAACTAGTTTTCCTGCGGCGCTTTAGAGGGCAGGCATAGAAATAGCATGTAGATCTCATGGAATTTCCAGAGACTTCAGGAGATCTGACATTGTAGGTAAAAAGAATTATTTTTGTTCCACAGACAAGCAAATCAAGGAGCATAAAAATGAATTTACTAGCTAAAAGTTGCCAAGCAGGTCAATGATGGATTAAAGGCTCCCGTGTCCTGTACTGAAACCATTATGTGTGGTATTTTCTTTAAAATTGGCCATTAAACCATGCATATGCCTTTTAAAATCAAAACCTAACGGAAGTATAATTTTTTCTAACACATTTTTTCCATCTTCATCTCAAGATTGGTCCATCTGCACAGCGTGCCCTGTGTCAAATTTCTTTATTTTGGATGGATAATAATTAGCACGTTTCTCTCTCTTTGCCCTTTCTTCCTTTGGATCAGTACAGCATTTATTAACTCTAATTAACCTTGCACTAGGATGACAAGTGTAATGAGAATCTTGAATAACATTTAATGATAACAGAAACACAAAAACGAACTTTGGCTTGCTTGCCAGATGGAGTTTTACCACTGTCTTACTGCTCTGACTCACAGAAACAAATATGTGATTTCTACAACTCCTGGGTATACATACAAAAGTGCTGTTGGTGGTAAATATCCCTGAAAAAGCAAGACTGAAGAAATACAGTATTTCTTTCTGAATATTTAAATGCACTTTAATGAAGACATGCAAAGTAAACTCCAAAAAGCCTCCCCTTAACCGTCTTTGGGAGAAAATAATGAGGTGCCAATAGTAGGATTTTTCTTCTGGTACTTACACAAGCTATCAAGTCAGTGTTATATTAAAATGGAGTGTTTCACTACCTGTGAAGAACTACTTCATTACAAACACAATGAAATTCTAAGTGTAATCTGCTTGGCTATGTTTCTAGATGATCATACTATGAAATCTGTTATCAACCCTGAGTATATATATATGCACATGCATGCGCTCTCTTGTACCACTTCAGACTGTTGGGATATTTGTCTGTCTCTTCAGGCTTCTTCATCAGTGCACATGCTTTAGGACAGACAGGACTATTTTGTTTTCCCAGATTAGAAATGTGTTAAACTACACTGAAAGAACTCAATATTGACAATAAAGTGTTCATACCTGCAACGGCAAATACTGTAACATGAGCAGCTCTCCCAGGGGTCACTTTCTGACCAGACTGCATTTCCTGAAGGTAGAGGAGAATATAAACAAAACTTATCACGTGATTGCCATGAAAGGGAGTCCGATGTCTCTTCACTAGCTGATACCTACTTCTGACACGTTTCTTCATTGGGGGTTTGCTCTGGGTACACTACCTGCAGAGAGATTGGTGGCACTAACGCCAATGAAAGCTACAGACATCAACTGAAATGGTAATAATTTGCCTTTGTCTTAATGCATTGCAGTTCTTTTTGGAGAAATATCTCCCAGTTAAGACCTATTAGAAAAATAAAGTATTAACAGGGACTTCTTGTTTAAATGAACTTGGATGAAGTGAAGTATGGCTGCAAAAGGTGGGATGGAGGCACTTAAACAGACGCATCTAGTGCCTTTTTAGATTCCCCACGGTATATGTGACATCTGGATGGTCTGGTGCAACATAGGACCTTGGATCTTCAGAGCTGAAGACCATCTAGGGTACTTCAGGACATTTGAAATGACAAGAGATGTTTACACGTAGGCGTCTGCCTGTTCGGTCTCACCTGTATACAAGTGTATGTGTATTGATTGTATGGCTAGGATCCCCGCGTTGCAGAGAGTAATATTGCTACCTAGATCTTTTACTGAACCTATCTTGGAGGAGATCTCCAAGAGAGACACTTTTATTATATTAATTTTAAAGGCTGGGGAACAGAGGACATGGTCTCTATGCAGGCCCAGAGCAGAGTCAAAAATAAAACACACGTTTAAGTACTGGCTCAATGCTTTCTTCACCCTCTCCATTGTCACATCCCCTGTGACGTGGTTTATGTCTTCAAGAGATGGGCTTGAAAATTCCAAGCCATAAGGATAATACCCCAGCCTATTAGAAACTTGGTCATCTCTCCTGTATTTTATGATGCTGTCACGTTATGCTAGAGAAATCTACTTAAACCAGAAGGTGCGGTGTGGACCATGACTAGCCTGAGGCTGGCAATCCATAGCAGCGGATTATTTTTCTACCTTAGATGGGAAGCAACTACTAATCACTGAAGTAACTGTTCCTGTCTCTTGCCTATCGCTCAGATAAATTATGCCCCTCTTCTCTCTTCCCACCAGAGATACATCTTCAGCAATAAACCAAATACTCTGAAGTTTATCTGAAGAACTACCAATCTATCTGATTCCACTGAACCTGTATAAAAACTATAATTCAGATTGCATCCTCACTTGTGTGCTCTTGCACTTGTTTGGTAAGAATACTGGAAACAAAGGATGCAAGAACAGGGCAAGGTATTTAATTCAATTTGAATGTATCATTTATGTCTGGAGAAAACCATTTTTAAAAGTTGAGATTTTTACAAAATAATTTTCAAAGGTGTATATTCATTTCAATTTTCTTGTGTGGGTTTTTTTTTTGGGGGGGTGGGGGGTTGGTTTTGTTTTAACGGAATGATATGAAATTCCACATAGTGAACTGTATCCAGTGGTATGTTCTGAAAGCTAGGACCTTTGTCACTGGTTTTAAATGTTTCTGTGCTTACAAACCTACAAAGATTTACTGTACCTATGGTGCCTTCTTTATATAAATATACTAGTATTTAGAAATGACTGCAATTATACAAAATCTGATTTATGAGCCTTGATGTTGAACGCCGTAATGGAAGATCTGTGATCTGCATTCACTTTGCACGAATACAATGACTGCAGATGGTGCGAGGCATTGATGAATAGGTCTCATATTTTGTAATACTACAAAATATAGGCAGATGCTGCATATAAATGTGAAGAAAAAGCATAGTGGAAAAAAAACCAGTAGTCCTATATAATGTGTGGTAGAATGAATGTGAAGTTGATACACCGGTATATTTGTTACTTGGAACATGTATTTTCACCTTCTTAAACGAAAATTGGTATCGCCAGAAGTTTTTCTAAATTTGTTAAAAATGATGTAAAATGTCAGATGCACAAAATATCAAGGTATGTAAAAGTACCCAAAGTGCCTCTTTTTCATAAGGTTTCCTATGATTTACCTTGACACGGTACTTTTGTTTGAGTATCAGATAGCGCTTAAGAATTTCTACTGCTATTAAGCACCGTACTGAAGCTTTTACAGATTTAGCAACACCTCAATAGCAGTTTCTCTCTTGTTAAGTGCTTTACAGCAGAAAGAATTGGGTGAGAATAAGCCGCCTCTTCAAAAATAAGAAAAAGTGAAAGACAAGGGTCGGAAAAAAAAAAAAATCCCCAACTGAAGTGAAATAACCAGAAAGGAGAGGGCAAAGTTTCTGCCAGAAGGCCTGTGTTGAAAAGTGACTTTAATGAGTGACAGACTGGCTCGGAAGGCCGAGCTTGATGCTCTTCTCTGACTTCATGTGGTGAGCATCCCAAAATTGCTTACGAAAGAAGTATATTCACTGTGATAGGTGGGACACGGCAGCTGGATCAAACCTCTGACAGATAAGCCACAGGGCCATAGATATTCAGAAACAGCTCACACTTGGGTGAAAATTCCTCAGTAATTTTCAGTAGGAAAAGGAGATTAAGAGTTTTATGCTTTCTTGAGGGCTTTTATGTAAAAACCAGCTATCATGAAAAATATCAATTATTATACTACAGGATTTCTGTTTCTGGAAGGAAAAAGAAAAAAACAGAAAGCAGTTATAGATGTAAAGTACAGCCAAATTTAAGCATTTTCAGTCCTAAAGTCAGAGTTGCCACTGTCTGAGGTGGAATAAAACAGGATCCCTGTGTCATTGACAATCTTACCAAAACAAACAAAAAAACCCCCTGCATATCAACAGCTCTATACAATTTTTATCAGGAAGATAACAAAGAGTTTTACCATTGGTCATAGATGAAACAGAAGTGGAGATTAATTCATTTAGCTTAATTTAAAATTGTTTGAAATATTTGAATGACACACAATAGCTCTAACATTGCTCTAGCTATTGGCAGAATCCAGTGTGAAGTACTTGGGCAATGTTAACTTCCTAATGCAAAGCTGACATGTAGATTATAATTTAGATTTCTGATGATTTCCATTCAAAAAACCTGATAGGCTACAATTATGTTCTTTGTTCTCAAGTTATGTTGTATTTAGGATAGTGTTAGAATAGGAATCATCTTCTTGGGAGCTGCGTACAGACAAGGCTGTCATAGGGAAATGTCACAGGAAAAATAATTAGGGAACTATCTAACTTTCACTCCCCTGCCTGGATAGTGCTGCCCCTCACCTGGATCAAAGGAGAGTGGCAATCTCTGGACATCTACAGTGTCACTTGGATGATTCAGGGAACCGACATGAGTCAAATGTGGCTCTCCTGCCCCCCTCTTCTCTTGAGGAGAGTACTAAGGCTACTCATCCTTGGGGGGACTTGGACCTTTGAGCCTTCAAACATGAGAGAAAGAAGAGGGACTTCAAAGATGATTTAGACATACTGGTTTATGTCTGCAGGTGAAAAACGTTCCGAAGAACATTGGAGAAAAATATTTGTTGCCCTTCTTTCTCTCACCTTCTTTTAGAAAAGAGAAATACAGAAATTTTCACCCACCTAGGAATACAACAGTTTCAATTTTCCAGTAACTTTTTTCCCTTTTTTTCCCCTCTAATGACAAATCTGTTACTCATCGTAATCATTCCTACTTGGTTGCAGACTCTTTTTAGTACTGCTTTAGCTCTAGCAAGCCAGCCTACACAGGGTTGGTTTTTCCTTTGTACATCAGAGGTAGAAATTCAGAGGATGAATAATCTGCTTCCACGAGGCAATCTTCTTCACTCACCTGAATGTCCCCATCCCTGTGTATGACCCTGATATGCGGTAGGCAGGCAGCAAGCTCTGCACAGGATTGCTCTGAAGGAATCTGCAGTTCAATACAAAGAATTACATTAAATGGCTTAGTACAACGGCAAGAAGTTTGAAGAGGAATAAGCGTTGGACTGGCAACTTAGAGGTTTGGGGTTTTTTTGTGAATTAATGATCGCAAGGTGACTACTGTTGAATCGTTATAGTAAAAATAAACTCTACTAGTTTCTCCTTGGTTTTCTAAATCCCTTTGATTAATTGGTTAAGCCTGTTTTAAAGCAGTCTCCCAACAAAACATTAACGGGACTTGAATATTTTTAGTTCTGAGGGTCAGGAAAACGTTTTATTTGATCCCACAGGTAAGATGTTTGTCCTCCGTAACAAATTGTTTCCAGAGAAAGTACAGAAGTCTCCTTCTGGTGTTAAGGCAAAGTACCTTAATGTAAAACTGCCTTCCATAATCTGAAAAGCCGTGTAATGTGGTTGGTTTATGAAGAATAAACTGAACACATGAACACAGAAATGAGTGGAAGATCTCCTATAAGATCTAATGACAACGTACAGCTCTCTGGTGAGAGGTTGTGCTTCAGGCACAATTTCCACATTTGCAGCATTCAGTCTGAATTGCTACCGTACAAAAAGAAGACTACAACAGTTGTGAGTTATCATGTGAAAATGGTCAATACCAGTAAATTTTACTGCCTACTGTCAAAAGAGGGACTTTGGATGCTCTCTGGGAACCTGATTTTACTCCAGGAGATCAGTCGGCTCTCTTTATTTGGAATAAAAGGACATTGCATGAAAAGTGCCCGAGGCATCACAGGCTTCCAAGAGCAAATGGAAAACACTGTTGTTCCATGATCAGTGCGTGCAGTTGCTCTCAGGCTATAAAGTATGAAGGCGGGGGGCGGGAGGGAG
>VYXH01004149.1:557268-590416 GCA_013397275.1 Burhinus bistriatus
TGGCAGTGGCTCTAGGGTAAAAAAGTAGGAGGGGGGGGGGGGGGAGGGAGGGAGGGAGGGAATCCACTGTATTCAGTAAATTCAGCAGGTATTAGGAAATATACTCTATGAATATTATTACACTACAATGTAATGTACCGTAGTTGCAACTTCCAGATCAGAAACCCAGACAACTGCAAACCCTTCTCATCAGTCAGCAGCAATGGTTAACAAAGAAAAGAAATCTAGGGTTAGGATTTTTAATAAATTGGTATTGATGGTATTATAATGCTATTTGTAAACCAGGCTGCCTCTGGAACACAGCTTTCAGCTCTGTTTATTTTATTTCAAAAAAGACTATAGGAAAAATAGAAGGGGTTCAGAGATTAGCAATAAGAATGCTTAGAGAAGTGGAAAAACTACCATACGAAGTAAGATTGAAAAGACAGGAGCAGTTTACTTCAGAATAGAGATGAACAAGATGGGACATGAAAAATAAGCGAGTAAAAAAGACGGTGCGTAAAAATGAGTTTATAGAGAAGCTAGTGCAAGCTTTCTACTTAGCTTCTGACATAATATTGGAGGAAGGCAGTATTCAGAGAAACTGAAAGACAGCAAATCTAAAATCGACAGAAGGAATTATTTTTTTTTCAACCAACAATAAGCTAACAAAAGTCATTGCCACAATATATTATTGGAGGCAAGAGCTCAGTCGGATTAGAAAAGGAAATGGATGTTTGTATAGATTATAACAACAGCCAGAGTTACTGAGGTTTTAAAAATAATCAGGGATCTAGACATGTTATAAATTCTCATGCTTCAGGGCAAAAGACAATGATAGTAGCTAGGAATATTATTTTTTTATGGACAGCACACCTTTTAACTGTGCGCTGCGAGGGTTCTTGAATTTTCCCCTGAAGCATCAGAGCCCGGCTGCTGGGAGGCAGGTGGTGGGAAGGACCTCTAATGCTTCCTAAGAACAGTTTTAATGTTTAGTTTCAGAAGGGTATGTTGGAAAATATTTGTTCTGCTGTCTGAACTACTTGTCTGGAATGCTCAAAAGTATTTTTATTATTTTGTAGGCCCAGGGCCAACGCATAAGAGTTTTATTTATATATATATATATATTTTTTATATATATATATACACATAAGCTGGGGAGCTGTACAGCCTAGCACATAACCATATTTATAACCTAGCTGTAGCAGAAACAAATACGGATGTAACAAGAATGCGTACCTCAAAAAATGGTTGGGATGGGTATCAAATACCTGAGAAAACTGTAAGGTCAATTGGCAAAACTGTAAAGCAATGTGCTAGACTGTCTTTGTGTTTTACTATTCTATGTCTCATGTGTTCCCAATTAACAGGTGCATTGTTCCTTATTATCTCCTAATGTTGTGATGTTTTGATGCTTGCCTCAACGTCCTGACAGGAACAAGCCTGTGTGATAATTCTGTTTTTCTACTACTCATGTTTTTGCAGCGTCAAAGGTCCCAGACTTCCAGCAGAGATGAAAGTGATACGTATCAACAAAAATGTGTGCCATCCAAATTAGTTATTTAAAACCAACAAAACAACCCCCAACAAATACTCCTCACTTTAACAAAATAGATTTTATTCCAGGTTACACAAAAATTTTCTCTAAATCTATGGGCTCAATTATTTTTATGACTTGGGATAACTTGGTCAACAAGAAAACAAAGAGATTTGAAGGCAAAAGTTACATGGAACAGGTTTATAAAAATACAGTAGCATTTATATGTTAGCTTCCTATGAAAGTTATCTTACTGAAGACATCTCTATACCTGTATGTACATATGAGTGAATTTATAATGTTTGAACAACTTAAGACTAGAATTCCTATGTTTTTCACAGCTATTTAATTTCTATTGTCGCAGAATATAATCTTATATGGGAATTTGTAGGACAACCTATCTTCTCTTGAAAAAGGATTCCACAAAGGAATCAAAATAATAGTGTAGTTCAATGGATTAAATAAATAATCAGAATATCAAAACTACTGAATTTGATAACCTAGACATTCCCTTAGTATTCCCCCGCTTACTTTATTCACTTACAAGATTAGAAGCAATGCCCGATTTACCCCTTAATCTTCATGAAGGCTCTCTTCCAGAGGACTAGCTTTTAAGTCAAAATCTCTTTTCTCAAATTCCCTGCTTTATTTCAGGGGTCTTATGATAACAGTGGAAGCAAACAGCTCTCTAACTAAACAAAATCTGGCTTTGATCTTGCTTCCACAGGCAGGCAGATATGTCCCTTCTTGATCCTTATAGATAAGGCCATTATGAATTGAGTCCTCGTTCCTACAATGTAATCTTCACTGATTTGGGACTAATTAGTGCTTTAAATTAAGGTTCTGCATACTTTCTTTAATAGCGCTAGTTACTGAGCCACCTCTTAGGAAAAATCTTAACTTAGCAGATAAATGGTGAAAATTTCATTAACGATATAGCTCTCTAACTGATTTTCATTAACAACAGGAAAAAGACTTTCTTTTACCATACCAGATAGTGCATCACTGATACTAATTTTTTTGTCTTGATTAAAACACAGCTCTGTTTACTGGAAAATGCTTTAAGTCATCAGAGAGCTCCCTTCTTCACCGTAGAGACTGGTTTTCTTTGTGTGTTAGCTGAAACCTGACAATCACTGATGCTTACTTTCACATGAGGCAGCTGCTCTGAAGTTTTTAGGTGTGTTCGGTAATGGTGGGTATATTTCAAATCAAAAGCTTTTGTTACTCTTGGGGCCAGACTGTTGAAATTTGTGAAGTTATTGCATCTAAGGAAACCTGATTTCTGATGAGTAGAGCCCGTAGTTACTGTATTTCCTCTTAGAATTCCCCAAAAGATATTATGTTCTTATCCTACTCTGCTCTGGCTGGGACACTGAAAGTTCTTAAGGTTAGAAATACTTCAACCTGAGAGCAGTAAAGTTAAATTAAAAATTACATTTCTGAGTATAACAGCTTGCGTGATACCTTGAAAGAGGGACATTGCAAGACAAAAATTGCAGGAAATAGAGCCATTTATATTTCATGCTATTATTGAAAGTTAAAAGTAATGTGAACAATACAGATTTTATTCTGCTAGTAATCACGCAAAATTTAGTAGTGTGCAGTATGTACACATGTGGAGTTTTGATGGAATCAGAAAGACAAACCCCTGGTTTGAGCTCTGAACCACCTAGGAAAATAGAAATTGCACATGCTGGTGAGCTGCTTTGTGTGGTTCCGTAATTTGAGATCTCATTAGTGGACTTTTTTTTTAACCCAAATCTATTGTTTTACTTTGTTACTGTTCAATTCATTCAGATACAGATTGGAGTATGGTTCAGGCGTAACAAAGATGTATATTTACTTTTAATATTTTACAGTCTATTATTTTCTAGCCTTTCTATTTACTAAAATTAACTGTAATACTACTCCTCACCCTTTTGTCATGAATTATCATTTTCTGCATGTTGTTTTGAAAGCCTATTGTCAATCTATCCCTGATTGAAAATTATAAACAGTTAGAAAATGATTAGCAGTGTGCTTAAGCATCACCTGCCTTCCCAGCTAATTAAATAGCTTGGTTCTGACCTGCTTTTCGTTTGGTGAGAACAGCAGGGTGACTTCAGAACAAAAAATAATGAACATCAGACTATTGCATCTGAGTAGTACAGACGGCTAAAGCCCCTACTTGAGATTGAAATTCGACTATATTACGTCTGTGCATCTTTCTCGGGAAATAAAAAATACAAAAATAAGCCCTAGATTAAGTCTAATTTTTTTTAAGTTTTTGTTTGTTGGGTTTTGTTTGGTTGGTTGGTTTGTTTGTTTATTTTAAGAGAATTCTAAGTCCATGAGTTGCGGTTTTGGAATGGATATGCCAATAATTTTCAAGGATTAGCAGAGAAGGCAAGGGAAAGCAGCATTTCCCAGTTTAAAGATTTAAAAATGCAGCTGAACAAAGGGTTCATTAATATTGCCTATAGAGACTACATTATTTAAGAGAATACCCCTGAAAACTGTGACGTGTATGTTAAAAAAACAGAAATCTTTTGTAGCTTTTTTTTTTATAAGACTCTAATACTCACCTTTCCTAGTGAACCAGTGAAAACTGGGAGTAACTTCTGGAGCAACTACTATTGCTCCCTAGTATGCAGTAGATGTTAAGTACAGAATAAATCAGGCTAACAGTCTTTACGTCAAAAGGTGATTTACTCATTTTGTTCCTGCTTTTAGATCACGTAATGTATTCTCCTTGCTTACTGAGAGCGCGCACTATGCTATCCAGAGGTAAATGAGTTCAGTTCATTAGATGATGGAATCGTTCAGATTTCTTGTAATTTTGTTGCTTGGATCCTGCGTGCTTAAGTGCTCTTTTGAAGCTTAATGGAGACGCTTTGCCATTTTAATTACTAATATCTAAGCATGTTTTATTCACATGCAGAATTTTCTCACAGTAAATGCTTCTCTACTTAATAAATAATATAATTAATTTACTAATAAGCAGACCTAGAAAGAGTGGAGAATTTTCTTTCTGTGCTGCATAAAAATCCCCTTTCCCGCCCTCAATCTTTCCCACCACTGAACTTTGTGAAGTCTTTCCAGTTTTTCCATAATGCAGCACATACTAGCAAGATGAGACAAAAGGAAAAATACTATCGTGAAATATACTTCTATATTAGTTGTTAATGTGTGAGTGAGACCGAGATAGCCAGATTATGAATAAGGTGAGGGAAGGTCATGATATTTCAGTGTCAGTGACGCGGTAAAGGCCATTCTATCTTTTTTCTTAGCTGGAACATGGGCTTAGTGACTGCCCATGTCAGTGGTAAAACCCACTCGCGTTTCCCAGTTGTATTAGGATGGATGCAGAAATCTCCTCGGGAACTTGAGCAATCTCCCTCGTTAAAACTTCATCAAACCCTCTGTTTCCATGATAAGGTTCGTTTTTGTCAAACCAGTATTTGGGGGGAGCAAAAAAATGTTTCATTGGAAAGCTCCTATCTCTAGAACTCAATTAAAAATAAATATACTTAAGCCTCAAATAAAGTGGATGGTTTCACATATTTCATATTTAAAACATCCAATACACGTCTAATTAATCCCCTGAACTGTTCCTCACTGTAGGTAGGAATTATTGTCGTTGTTTCACAAGTGGAGAAGCAGGACAGGGGGATTACACGATTCATTCAAGGTCACGCTCAGAGTCTGTGTCGGAGCCAACAGCACAAAGCCTTGTTTCGTAATCCATTATCATCATCACAAGACCAGCTTCTCTTCATCAACACTCAGAGGCTTGAAAAAGTGTGCTATGGAAAAATCTAATTTTCTTAGCCTTTTTTTAATTTTTTTTATTATTATTTTCTGTACGTAAGAAGTTAATGAACCATTTGGATTATGCGGTTCCATAGATGAGCTTTACAGAGGATTCAGAAGCTGTTTTTAGTGCCTGTTGTCAAAGAGCATCTTGAAAGCTGTGCCCTGCCATGCCCTGCCCATCATTTCTGATGTGTTCTCCCTGGCGTAGAACCATGGTTGTTCCTAATTACTGTGGTTTTGTGAAAGCAGGTTTTAAATTTTAAAACCCCTTCACTCAGCTTCGCCTCTAAAACTAGTTAAGAAGTGATAATTTTACAAACCAGTGTCTCTGAAAAACAGACCATATTTATGTATTTAAGTACAATCTGGCTGAAACAGGAAAAAACACATTAACTGCATACCTATCTTAAATTTTTACATAATTTAAAATATTAGATGGAAAATAAGGTTTGTTCCTGCCTATTGTTCCATCTTGTGACGGTACCTAGAAACACTATTGAAACACTGTTCTGGTTTGGTAGAGTGAAGATGTGTACTTGACATGGCTTTCTGTGGTGAATTTCCCTGAGAGTATTTAAAAAAAGAAAAAAAGCTAACTTTAAAATGTATTTCAGGCTCAGTTTTATTCTTTAAAAGAAATTATTTATTCAATATCCTTTTAGTTCCACTGGATTCAAGTCTTACACAATTGACAACTTTGGAACCTAATTAAGTTGCAGTCAGGGGCTATTTTAACTTGTCTTAATGTCTCTGATTACATGGAACATATTTCTAGCGTAAAGCGTATTTCTGATTTAAAGGGTGTAATGGAACAAATAGGTATTATATAGTATTCCTCCTCAAGGTAAACTGGGATGGATAATTTAATTTCCAAGGCAACAAATTATCTTATCATGAGTGAACAGGCAATTTCTTCCCTGCAATAAACTAAGTAGGTACAGACAGCTCTAACCAGATGAAATCATTATCCTTTTTAAAGCAGAAGTGTTGAATAGAAGTAATTTTCTCAGCCTTAGTTTCACAGTAGAAAGTAGCTCTCGTAAACACTGCACACTGTGGTCTTAGGTAACAGCAACAAGTTTAACCCCTTCAGTGGGAAAAGATAAACAGGGCTATATTATATAGATGAGGAAAGGGGAAAAAAAATCCAATATGTAAAATTGCATGTATATATATAAAGAAATTAAAAATCCAATGGAACGTAGAAATAGTTAAGAAAGCAACGGTGATATATTCATTATGTATTTTGAATGTTCACAGAGATCAGAGTAATTTTTATGAATTCTACTGAAAAAGGACAAAATTGATTTTTATGAAACTGCAGTATGTTACTAGGTTGTGTATTTACATTTGAAGCGTAAAGATGGTACGCGGTCATGTGTATGCTAGATAATCCTCCTTTGGATCTTTGCAGTTCATTTTATGTTACACTAATAATGCATATGTGTACATGTATGTGTATACATAGATTCATGAGCTGCCCTGCTCTGCTTGCTAATTGGAACAAAAATTGAGACTTTCATAAGGCTGTCAGTTTACTTGGGCTGGGTTTAAAAAGGAAAATAAAGTTTCTCACATATATTGAGAGAATGGGAATGTTTTACAGAACTTTAAGTGCCTTTTCTGAGGAAATAACACAAATTTCGTGCCCTTTGGAGGTGCTTTGGCCTATTTTGTGTTAAAAAGGGATTCCTAGTTAGAAAATTAATTCAGAAAGAGGAGAACCCTGGACGATGTCTACCTGAGGAAACTCAAGCTTTCATCCTCATTTTTTTAAGAAAGTGATCTAAATCCGGAGGCTGATGTATCTCCCACTCTCGTTCTCTAGCCCTACAAATGTTGTGTTCTTCTCTTGCACGGCAGTATGGCTTCCTCAGGATGGATAAAGGCTGGCTTCATCCCAGCCTTGTCAGTAGGAATGGTATTTTCCTGGGTTTGGGGAAACAGGACACATGGTGAGGATGGCTTACAACAGATTTTTTTCCTCTTCACTTATACAAAAAATGAAAAATATCTCCTCCTCTTTAAAGAAATATTTGAGCAGGTTCTTGACTATCTTGACAATATTACCTCTTTAGGTGTTGAAGTCATTGCTGCATATTGAATTCCATGGTCTTTATTAACTTACTGGTAGACACAAACGTACAAGAAATTAGCAGGGTTTCTCCAAAGTGCTGTCAGGATTAAGTGCTCAGATTTGTTGTTTTAGACATGAAAGTTACCTAAGGGCTTTGTAGATCTTCACCTATCTCAACTTTTTTCCAAGAAAGGTACTTGCTGCTAGAGTGTTTTGGTTTTCACTCCCTCTCCCCAAAAGTAAGTGGGAAATCAATGGAACAAGTGTTACGATTCCTTCCTTGGTTTGCCACTGAGAGATGGGGGATCATCCCCATGTTTGTGTAAAGTATTAATTCTGAGCAGTCTGAAACCCTCAGCAAATAGCATTTATCTCATCTGATCATTCTAAACTAGGTCTTTCTGCTTTTTCTAGAATGCTTGGCACTTTCAGATGTATTTAGTTGCTTATATATTTGTCACCTATTTGAGTAAAACCGTTAAAAGAAAAAAAAAGTAATGTTCTTGGGATTATGGGGCATTTTACTTAATGTGCATAAAGTAGCATAACTAGCATTGCAATCATCTTTTATGCGTGTTAATTGCAAACAATAGATATGTGTGAATTAGTATTGCGCTCATTTAATTTTTCGTCTTACAAAAAAAAAACAAAAAAAAAAAACAACACCACAAAAAAAGCAGTTAGTGTAATTTTTTTTTTTTTTTTTTGCAATATGTTTCCAGAGTGCAAATGACATTAAAACCAGAAACACTAATACGAAACCCAGGAATCTGTTCTTACGTAGCATATGGATTGTGTTGATAAACCATGATCACATTGTTCAGGTTGAAAGCCACAGGCAGCGGAACTGGGGCTGGAAGGCTGACATTTCTGATCCCATTCTGAATCTACACTTTCTCCATGGAAAATTATACGAAATTATCTGATGTTAATGACTTCTTGAGGAAAAACTGTTGGATTGGAGGCTTGGAGAGAAGGAGGTTTCTTAAAAGCAGTCAGGTACTGTAATGAGCATAAGCATAAGAAAATGTAAACAAACAATCCCCCAAGCAGCTAATTTTAAGCTGATAGAATCATAGAATCGTTTAGGTTGGAAAAGACCTTTAAGATCATCCAGTCCAACCAGTGATCCTACTCTA
Organism: Burhinus bistriatus; assembly: GCA_013397275.1. Classification (NCBI taxonomy): domain Eukaryota; kingdom Metazoa; phylum Chordata; class Aves; order Charadriiformes; family Burhinidae; genus Burhinus; species Burhinus bistriatus. The sequence continues at coordinate 565,799 of VYXH01004149.1, forward strand.
CCAGGTCTGCCACTAAACCATGTCTCCAAGTACCACATCTACACGACTTTTAAACACTTCTAGGGATGGTGACTCAACCACCTCCCTGGGCAGCCTGTTCCAATGCTTGATAACTCTTTCAGTGAAAATGTTTTTCCTAGTGTCTAGCCTCAGCCTCCCCTGGTGCAACTTGAACCCGTTTCCTCTTGTCCTATCGCTAGTTACTTGGGAGAAGAGATCAGCTCCCATCTCACTACAATCTCCTTTCAGGTAGTTGTAGAGAACAATAAGGTCTCCCCTCAACCTTCTCTTCTCCAGACTAAACAATCCCAATTCCCTCAGCCACTCCTCATAAGACGTGTTCTCCAGACCCCTCACCAGCTTTGTTGCCCTTCTCTGGACACGCTCCAGCACCTCAGTGTCCCTCCTGTACTGTGGCGCCCAGAACTGAACACAATACTCAAGCTGCGGCCTCACCAGCGCTGAGTACAGGGGCACGATCACTTCCTGACTCCTGCTGGCCACACTATTCTTGATACAAGCCAAGATGCATGAGTTAGACATGAGCACTCTAGCTAACATGTCCAAGCAATTCAAAATCATAATTTTTATACCGTACCATCTGTAGGTTTTAGCAACCTGTATAAACCTTTTTGCACTCTGAACTAAGTTGTGAGCAGTTGATGATCTCATGTTGCCATCTCTGAAAGGTTCTCTGGATTTATATGATTAATGCAGCAATGTCTTTCTGAAAGCACTTTGGGATACCTTGAGTATGAAAGACTTCTATATATAAAGCCTCATTCTGCAGTCTGCCTTTCCTTACTTCTATCTCAAGCCATTTCCCAAAAGAACCAGGTCTTGTCATTTCCAAGTATAACTTTAACATACTCTAAATTTCAGAATTAAAAATAAAGAAGCAGCTATGTTCAGTGGTCTCATGTAGACAGGTAAGCACGTTCTCTGAAGGAAGAAAGGAGAAATTGTATTCTTGATTAATCAAATTTGACTTTTGTAGCAAACTTTCTTTTTGACTGAGGATGTTGGTGTTCCCTCCCTCCACTTTTTTTTTTTTTTCTGATTCAAAAGGAAAAGTAATTTGTTACAAAGCAATTCTGCTATATGCTCCAAAGACATGATTTTTCAAATCTAAAAATCCTTACATTAGGGTTAGGCTTTTACTGTGATAGGTGAGAAAAACGTGCTACCGCAGCCTTATGAGAAGGTAGTGGACACCAACAAAATTACAGTGCCACCCACTACTTCTGGCAAAAATCAAGTTCAGCAGTATCCTTGCTTAGGGCTGTACTACTTTTCCCCCGCAGAACTCTATTACTTGCCTCGATGTGCTTTGAAGGGCAGATAGTTGCATAAAGCAGAGCGCTCTTTCCAGCCTTTAGTACTTTTTTTTTTTTACTACTGAAAATGAATTTCTCTTGTAGGTTCATGTTAGGTTTGTTCCAGAAAGATGACAAATTGGTTTTGGATAGTGATTTACATAAAAATGAAAAAAAAAGTGCAGTGTAAAGCCAAAATGAGGGTAAGGGTTGTCTTGTGTGCCTCTGAGCAGAAAACTGTGGCATTGATTGATGCAATACTGTAAGCATTCTGCATAATTCTTTTTTACCCCTTTTACTTTAAAAAAAAAAAAAAAAGTTTATCAGTCAACATCTGCACGATGCAAAACCACACCGATGAATTGGGACTGCTAATCAAACAACTAAAGTTTCTTCTACACAAGTGAAACATCACATCCTGTCTTTTAACCTTAATAATGTCTTAAAGTTCATGTTTCCTGAAATTCCAGTTACGTATTGTTCCAATTTGGGCTGAGGGAGAATACTTGTACTTAACCACTAATACGGTAAAAAACACTGTGTGGAGGTTGGTTTTATAGCAGTTTGGACCAACGACAATAAAGATCAGTACTGATCACTACTGGTGTTCGTTTTTATACTAGGTCTTGTTTTGAGTCATTTATACGTTATCAACATTTTAATCATTTTGGCTGAAAACCAACATGCTGAAGAATTACTGAGATCACTCAGTCAAACCAGCAAGTTAGGAAATGCAGAGATGCTTTGCAAAAAATGGAGTTTGCAGGTGATTGAAGTACTTGAGGTCACTCTTGAAAAATTTTATGATGCAGTTTTATGATGTAATTTTTTTTGTAAGAGGTCATTTCAAACATCCAAGTGGCTGACCAGACATTTTTGAAATGCATGTTGTTTGAGTGTTTGTTTTAAACCATTTTAAAGGGCTGAAAAAGACCACCTTTAAAAATATTGCAGATGTATTTTTTATGAGTTGAATCAGCTTTTTTTTATTTAGGAGGAAAGCTGAGGAGGTAGGGAAAGAAAGGGCTGACTTGAAAAGGACTACTTTTGGGTTTTTTGGGTTTTTTGGGTTTTTTTTTTTGTTTGTTTGTTTTTGTTTTTAAGCCGGCTTAATAAGGAACGGCAGTCATTTCTGTTAACAGTGAACTATATTTCTGTTACTTGTTTTGCCTTAAAAAGTTTAATTGTTTTGTTGTTACTGTGTTGTCAACAACAGCTGGGGAAATTAGATGCCATCCTTTCACCCGTCACAGATTCCCTGGGAAATGCCAAGCCAGACCAGACACGTACACAAAGGTTTTTTCCTTGCCTTGAACACCTGATACCTGTGTGGGAGGACTGCTGAGCTTTCACGAGTGCAGCTGATGTCCCAGAGAGCTGTGCTTACGACCTGTGGATGTAAAATGGTAACGCATGCTGGAAGAATGGATTCTAGTTCACTTTTTTTGGACACCTGTGATGAATTAGTATTTTTTACCTTAATCTCTTTGCCCAGTGGCTCCTTGTTTTTAAAGTGATTGTGGTGATTAAACCTGGTGTCTGAGGTGTTACGCAGATGCCAGTTGGTTTAATGAAGACACTCTGGTCAATAAAAAAATATTTTTCCAGGTACAAGAACTTCCTATAGGACAGAAATTCCAGTTCCCTCATAGCATTAATAAAAGTTATTGGAAGAAGAGCACACGTTACTCTCGATGAAGAAGTCAAGTACTACAGAAATGGGAATTAATTTTACTGTCCTCACATATATCTGTAGTAATGCAGGGTATCGCAAACAATACTGAATAGAAAGCAAGAAGATGGAAGAGCTTCTCTTTGTGTGTACCAACCGCCCTCTGTGCTGAAGGAGAGGGTGCCTGTAGGAGGACCCAAGCAAAACCTGAACCTGAACCACATGAGTGTGTTAGTAGAGTGGGGAATATGTTTATGTGCAATTTTAATTCTGATATTTCCTATCTCATAGCATATTGATTTTTTCAACAGTGAAAAGTTTGTTTAATGTTATTTGTGTCTGTGATTGCATTTAGAGTAAACACTTGCTAATGTGACTATGTGGGGGGGAAGCCGGGGGAGACAGGTTGTGCCCCTGTAATAGGTATGCAGAAAATCTAGTCTGGATAATTATACGTCCACATAATTTAAACTTAATAGTTATCATTTACTCAGTGAGGTTTCAATGAATTTTTAACAAAGGTCATTGATACTCAGTTTATCAAATGGATTAGTCGTGTTCCCACCAAAAGGGTGAAGATCATAAGTAGCTCTAACACTGATTACCAGGACCTCAGGGCTTCGTTTGTCTGCTTTACTTGATATGTTTCCTGTGAACGGTGCAACCTGAAACTTCATTTTCAGTGAATTTTCTGACATCATCCATTTTGGTGGTCTTTATTAATTTATATTATTCCACTAATGAAGTTTCACCAAGAGCAACTGAAATGTTCTAATTATTTTGCACCAGATTTTGATCATATTCTGCGCCTGTGTAATTACCTCAGATTTACTCCTCTGTAATTGAGATCATAATTTGACCCAATATGTTAATGACTTTAAAGTAATATAAAAAATGATGAAACCATTTAATGAATATTTTCAAATGGGGTCACCTACTTGCTCATATGCTCAGACAAAAGGGTGTCTGATTTGTTTGATATAGGTCATCTAGGGAATGTCCATGGGCAAAGGCCGACTTTAGTGTCCCTAACTGCCATCAGAAAGGATGCCTCGTAGAGAGATAATATATGAAAGAGAGGAATAAGCAGGTTCTTGTGGGCAACAATGCAATCAAAATTCAACTTTGAATAGTATTTTGGCAGCTGGAATTTATTTCAAGCAGAATAAAGCTGCCGGATCCCACCAGTTCATAGTAAATGACAGCAATGGCAAAAAGCAGGAAAGATTGCCGGGGGGTGTAAGAGGACATGAAACACATACACTCTTGAGATGTACAGGTACTGACATACCTGCTATCTGTTCCAGGTATTAAAAATGATCCATTTCTAGTGGGTAATCGTAACCATCAGTGACAGGAGCGCTGTTCACAGGTGTATTCTGTAACCTGCCTGGTGCAGCAAAGGCTGCCGTGAGTTTTAACTCAGTAACAAAGTGCTGCTGTGCTGAACGACAAAGGCATTGGACCAGGAATATGCCACTTTCTTCCACCTCCAGAGAGGTGAAATACGTTTTGAGTTCTGGTCCCTGCATGCTGGATTATTTCCTTTCTTTTTCCAATGACAGTTCAATATAAAAACATAAAACTATTCTGGGAAGCAAGAGGTAGAATTTAAGAACTTCCCTTTCTATCAGAATAACACAGCGTTACTTGTAGTTATGTTCCTTTTTTGCTATTCTCCTTTTGCACCAGAAATATTGCACTCAAGGGAGGAGAACCTCTGTTTTCAGACCAACTAGGCCATCCACTTGTTCTAACTCCTACTGAACTGGGAAAAAATGAGATTAGAGGTCGTCTTTGGCGAGGTACAGGTGTTACATCTGCTGCATTTTGTACAGAACCCAATACTTACACATCTACCACTTGAGGACCTTTGAGGGACTTTGTTTCACAAAAGCTTAATCTCATTACACATGAAGATACTGAAACTGTGATCGCTTGTTTTGTATTGAAATGACTTGTTACATTCTTGGTAAATAGGACAATAGTAATTAATTTTGCATGAAAAAAGAATCTATATGGTGAAATATATTAAAGAGGAAGGTTTTATGTTGCAAATTTGGTCTTCAGCTCCAGCCATCAAGTCCTGGTCTTGATGCCAAAGCACTGTTTCAATTCTGCTGTGAGTTGCCAAGAGTCACACAGGAATAAAACATTTTTCTGGACTGAAAGCTGAATCTGGGATTTTTATGACTCCCTATCCAGGCCTTTTCCAAAGACTTGCAGATTCTGTTGCCCTTCTGCTCTCACGTGTCCCTCCTGATGCCCGAGAGGAAACAGAATTGTGTTCACCCTCCATGAGGTTTTTTTTGTGTGTGTTCAGATGTTTCAAATTAGATTTAATACAAGTTCACAGGCTGGTAGTCCTTCTCAGAAAACACAATCCAGTTTCTCCAGACGAGCTCCTGCTTTTTCTCACTTTGCTACTTCTTACCCTATAGCAGTGCGCTTTCTGTTATGGCTCTACAGGAATTGTTACTTTGGATAGCTCAAGAAATTAAATCGGTTGTTTTCTTTAACACACATATTATTTGTGGTGTACTCTATGTTTCCTAGAAGACTGAAGTACAAATCTCAGTAGCTGGGGAGGGGAAGTGTTTGGAAGGTGTCCAGTAACTTAAAATCGTCCGATTTAATTGACTGCAAATTAGAAAACTGAATGAAAAAGGGGCATGTTGGTCAATCTTTGCAAATATTGGTGCTGAATCTCTGCTACTCTGCTAGACCCACAGGATTATTCCACAGGACGTCAGTAGTTAGGGTGATCTATTCTCTGGAGCAACAGGGCTTGTCCCTTAACTGCAACAATTTAATGAAGTCAAAAAGGAGTCTGAGGTGGATCACCGTTACCCTTACTGAGCTGATGAGACTGGGCTGTTTCCTTCATCTTGTTTATGTCTCTTGTTCCTCTTCTAGTATGTGAGGCTCCGTGATTAAATTGCAGGCTTGGGAGTCTGGTGATTTGTGTTGTATTCCCAGTTCTGCCACAAAGTTGACGTAGCAGGATGTATGGCTTAGCTCACGGATGCTTTTTCTTATAAATGCATGAACATTACGATGTGTGCAACTGCATACTTAATTTATGCACATAGACATAACAGTGACCATACGTGTAAATGAGATATTTGCAGATGCAAATAGCTATTTATGCATATAATAGTCTAACAGAAACACACAATTGTTGTAATTATAGCCACAAACTGTATGAATGAATGAACAGGCACGTTATGAAAATCAGACTGCTGGCTACACTGTTCATTTATACTATTTTTAAGACCAGAAGAATATTATTAATGTTCCTATCCATGATGAGGCATGGCTTATTCCCACTTGTAATGAGCTTTAAGATTATTAGATGGGAGGAGCTAAAGATCAGCAATTTTTTTATCTGTGTCTGGAGGGTTAATTTATTTCATAGTTTCTTCCCTTTGGATGATCTTGAAAATTTAGTAATTCTTGCTTGGTTCACGCTTGCAGAACTCTGTATCAGAGGGCTGGCAAACCTGGGTATATGTGGGTGGTTCTGCCCCAGTCCCAAAAAGGAAAAACAAGAGCGTGGAGATAAAATGCAGTTACACTTTCAGAGCTTCTAAAACCTTCACCGAGCCATGCCGCACTCTTGCAGGCAGGATGCGACTGGATGTGGAGCCCATTTGTTTGTTTTGTAACTCCGCTGCTGTCCCTTAGGCGCTTCATGTACAGCCTAGTCGGTGTGATAAAGTAGCGATGGGGGAGAAAGCGAAGGCAAAGGCAGGATGTCAGACAGAGCTCTTTAAAGTCGGTATTTAGGTGGCTGAAAAATTGCACATCATGCTTGGAGTTTGTCTTTCAGGGAAGAACAAAACCAGAGCACCCTGCCTAAGAAACCACGAAGCACTGCCAAATGCTAAGTCTTAGCTGATTATGCATGGGAGACCTGTGCACCTGAAGAGGGTGTTGATCCAGAAGATTTAAACCATCTCGTTGCCAAGTTGTGTATTCTAAATAAGTACGATTCGTGAGGCAATACTTCCAGAGCATCGTTCCTTCTCTCAGATAGCCCGCATACTGCTGTGTCCTACCGGAGAGAGTGATTGAGTATCCGTTATGGCTCGGTTGTTTCCACCCAGCTCATTTCTTTCAGTAGTTGTAGTGGAAAGCTAAATATCTTTTTATCAAATGTTCATTCAGTAATGTCAAATTAGAAGCAAATGTAAAAGCAATTATCCAGGAGAAAATAAGGTAGCTGAAACATAAGTATTTGTTTAATACTATGAATTTTTAATTCTGTATTTTCAATTCTTTCTGATTAGGGCTGTATTTCAGGACAAATGACCTTCCAATACACCCTGTGTATCTGGCCTGCTAACTGCTTAGACTGGAGGACACAGTAAATTTTTGAGGAACTCTCTCTATGGAAATGGTGGGACAGAGGGATATGTGCTTGGATCTTTTCCTGAGAGAAACCAGGGATCATCCAGGTTGTGACAACCAGAGCAAATTTTTCCCAGGTACCATAAGACAGACATAGCTGTAATAATTTCCTTAATTACTAAGGCCAACAGTACTTTATTTTACACTGAACAATTTGGAAATTTTCAGAAGATGTGTCTTTGGTTTGGATTCGAAAGCTTTTTAGCTGGAACTGTTCAAGTGGTAATAGTTCACGTTTTTCCTAATCAGTTTAGTTCAAGATGAATAAATATAGACTTTCTAAACTAAGAAATAAATATTTGAAAGCTGGAAAAGATATTTTGTCGAGTTTTCTTGAACTCTTCTTTAAAGGAACCTGGAAGCTAGTACAATAATAAATCTTCCATCTGTACAAAATCCCCAGGTCATTTATTTGTGTTCTAAAAGTTGACCTTAACATGTGGATCCTTTTCAATATTTAATCTTTTATTTTCTTTAATTTTTGCAAGAAGATAGCTCATATATACTGTATTTGCTGTAATACAAAGTATTTTAGTTGCATGGAAGTCACTGTGAAAAGATGATTATAATAGTTTAAATAATCTTAAATCCTATTACAAGCAGGTTCTGAGAGTGTTGGGTTTGTCTTTACTTTGATTTCTTCTTTGTTTTTTTTTCTTAGTTTTCCACACTGTGAGTGAACCTCTGCTGTTTGCGCTATGTAGGTGCAGTCTTATTATTTTAATATTACAAATAGAATGCTGTTTCAGCTGATAAAGTGGGGAGTATTACTGGGACCAGGGAACTTGCATCCTCATATTAATTTGAACTGGGACACTAATAAGTGTTCACTATAAATAGCATGACAGGCAAAAACGTTCAAAAAAATGATAAAGATACAGCTGAAGGAAGTAATAGGAATATGGTTCCTCAGTTAATCTCCAGGGAACAGCTCTTTCATTTAACTTTGGAATATTCAGATGAATTTTAAATTGTGTATAACTGTATCTCCACAAAATGCATCCTACTCATTGATGCTAATGGAGTCATTTAGAAGTCTGAGAATCTGCGCTTTATCTGATAACTTTATAAACTTATTTTGACTTGAGGTTTATGACTCACATTAGAAGTTGGACAGCTACTAAAAATAAATTTGTAATCCTGTGATAGGAAATCTTCAGAAACTTAGGAGATTCAGATAAGCCGTGCACTGGCTCTCAACTTATCTGAACTCTACTGAATCTTGCTGGTCTGGAAATCTGTATGGAAATCTGAGAAAGTTAAGGAACCATCTCTGATACTGAAAGCACAGAAGATGGAGGGAAGTCTGCAGTCAGTCCTGCTGCTGACTTACTGAATGACCTTGGGTAAGCGTCCAGACGCTCAGGTTAAATCTGAGCAGAAATTAATTGTCCTTTGCAAGCAAATGGAAACCAGTGTTTTCAACAGAGATTTTGTATAAACATACCTCAAACTGCTATCTTGGTGGTTAGGACTGAGAAGCTCAGTGCATATTTTATTTGGGGGGTTAAAAAATCTCAAACTGGTATCTATCATATGGTTTGGCATAGTAGGTCCTCAGTATTCAAAGGACCTCTGGGGCTTACTGCCATAATAATGGTGGCAAGATCAGCAATAGCAGATTAGAATGATTAGGAGAACCACTTTTGTGCTATATTTATTTATTGAAGTTTTAATTATAATTTAATCAGGAATTGAAGAAATTTAAAAATTTTGTTTAAAAAAAACCAAACCACAAAACCAAAAAAACTCCCTATAACTGGATTTTAAAAAAAATCTTAGTATAGATTCAGTTTCCGACTCGCTTTGTGTTTTATGCATATGTGTGCAAGTCCTTAGGCTGTAAGAACCAGTGCATATGTCTCGTGGATAAAACAAACTGAAATGGAAAAGGAAAATAATGTTATTTTTTATTTAAGGACCTTTTGTCACCATATATGTTTATTGGAGTATGTGATAATGAAGAAACTAAGTACGCAATACGTATCAAATTGTTTCTTTCTGAGAACTATATAGTTTTAAGATTTATGTTTTATTAGGAATTGGGAAAAAGTCTGAGTACAGGCAAGAAATGGGCAGCAGAATATGAATCTAGGAGAAATTTAATGACAGAAGGGAATCTCAGATTTTGTGAATTGTGTCTATTTTGCACTAAATGATAGGTAAACTAAAACTGTGGATCCTAAATCCACTAGCTGCACCCTGTGAGATTCATAAGCAACTCCCAATTCTACAGCTTGAGAAAATCTCTAGCACAAACACAAAAGTCTTGTTTATATAATTTCATGAGGCGATGCAATTAAGGTGAAGTGTACTTAGTATAAAGATTACAAATATGCTTCTCTGTGTACATGACACTTTTAAAGGACTGTAACAAGATGGCTTAAGTAGCAGACACAGCACCTCTTTGTCTGTATTGCAGCAATAATTGGCTTAAGAGGCAGACAAGGTTAGTGAACATTTGTCTGTGCTTCTTGGAAAATGTCTTCAGTCCTGGCAAATGTATTTGCTCCGCAATTAATTTTGTAGGTATTAAGCCTGGTGCCGTTTGCCTACCAAGCCATGATCTCCTTAAGCAGATTACGGTTTATTGCTCCAAACATCAGCATTTGAAGGGGAAGGAACATTTTCGTGACGTCATCCCACCAGGTAGTGACATTTTGAATGCTTGATGACATTTCCTTTTGTAAATAGACAAGGGAAGTCAGTAGGTGCAGCATTGCTTTACCTTTTGTGAAATGTCACTGCGCTGAGGAAAGTGAAAGAACTCCTGTATATTATTTTATTGTTTCTGGGAAACAGAAGGAAACTACACCAAAAGGCTCATAGTACCCTATGTATTTCTTACATTATTTGCCAAGGTTGCTCTAAAGAAATACCAGTGAACTTCAACTGGATGTGTTGTTAGTTTTTATAAGAAGTAGGTCTCTTACTTAAATTCATGCCTCTACGCTTCTAATGCTCCTGACTTTAGCTCATAGAAAAGACATCTTTTACAACCTTGCCATCTGTCCTCAGGATTTACTTTAAAAACGTTATTCTCGTAACACTCTAAAGATTTTCCTTTCCTTATCTCTTTTGTTTGCTTTCTGGCATCTGATGAACTGATATATTGTGGATCATTAGAATAATGCTTCCAATTTTGGTCCCTGCTCTTTTATTATCATTTGAGTCTCCTGGCTGTTATTTGCTTTCAGTCATCTTGCACCCTGGTATTCACTGAGAAGAGTAATGTCATTGTGGTGCTTGGCTCTAGCACTTTTTCCTCTACTGTAGACATCCTGGGACTCCAGTGGTCACAGATCACAGAAAAGGAAATACAATTATTCTGAGTATAGTCATCCCCAAGAGAAAACATGTGTGATCTGCAGTGTTACCCTTTTCTATGGAAAGCTGACCCCGAATAGATCTGTGACTCCCACAGAAATCTGAGTTTAATGTAAAAACATTTCAGGAATAGTTTGGTGCAATATTTTGTTCCTAAAATACTTCTCCTGAATGCCATCTATCTTTCCAGTCTGAGCTGCAACCAGCTGGTTTTCATCCAGCTCTCTGTTTCTGCCAGCTATTGAGAGCAGTTGGCACCATCTCTGTCTATCTCCTACGAAAAAAGCAGCAGATACAATCAGTATGTTAATAATAACATTTATAGCCCAGGCTCATTAGATGATCATTCCCAGTAGTTTTCCATCAAAATTGACCTGAACCTATGGACAATTGCATATTTGTTTTTTTAAGAAATACTTAACAAATTTTGTCTTCTAAGATCAGTCTAAAGATTAGCTAATGCAAGGATGAAATATCCTATATATGCTGTATCAACGTCCATTTGGAAGAGCAGCACACCACTGCAGCCAGGCCAGCGCTTCCCACCCAGTGGGCTCTGATGGCTCATCCAGCACCCTTTCTGTCTCACCGGTGCTCCCTCAGGGTCTTCCAAACCTCCTTTTGCCTTCCTGAGTACCTCATACTGATCTACTGCCCAAGCTTTCTTGGTTTGAGCTGTTTCACTGCTGTGATGCTGTTGAACAGTAGCTGGACAGGGCAGCAACGAGATGCTCCTGCAGACGTCTCTGCACTTCTCATCTCTTGCCTACGTCTAACCCTATGTCGTTATGATTAATACTTTGATTTCATGGCTTTCTTCTTATTCAGAGGTCTTCTCCTGTACAGTTAGTCAAAAGGCCACCAGCACCCTTCTCCAGTGTCCTTCCTTTCTCTACTTAATCTCTGTGCCAGCAAGATTCCTTTTACTAACAGGTTATCTCTGAAGGTTTATTGTTCTCGACAGACCAGCAGAACGCTCTCCCACTTCTCATCTCTTCCTGATCCTACAACACACAGCAGGTGTTGAATGTGATGGATTTGGTAGGCAAGTTGTTGTCTTGGTCTTCCCATTTGCCATGGACTCCAGCAAATACCTTCCTCTGTACCCAAAGGCTAGATCCCCACCATTTTTTTTTTCCATTTTCTTGATCACTTCATGGAAGTGGCAGTGACAGTCCATCTGCCTAAATGAAACTTGCCACGCAAGAAATAGACCTCTGGGAAATGTGTATGTGTGAGTGGGGAGGAGTTGTGGGCGAAAGCAGAGCCAGGTCTTTGGCAACCATCTACTCTTACGACTCTTCTTTCCAGTAATTGTGTTATGGATGGTAGAAAAGTTTTTGTGGTTTCTCTACAAGAAGTTGTTCAACACTGCTCAGAGAAGATACAGGAAAGAAATCTCTGGATTTTAATATAGCACAGCTTGGGAGACTCACTACGATTAGCACAATTTATCCTCATCATGTTAGAGTGACTGTGCCATCAATATTTAAAAGGGCACAAATCATCTTCCAAAGATGTGATTCTGTGAGTAAATTTTGCACCCACTCACTTTGAGTGGGTTGCAAATATATTCACATGTTCTTCATCACAACCGAGCAGCAGCGTGTATTCCTTTTAAAGGAAGCTGGGATGAAAAAAGCTGCCTCTAAAAAAGGCAGATTAATCTCTTGGAAACTCCCCACTGGAACATTGTAACATTAACTGGCAGTTTCCCCTGATCCAGGTAATTTATTCATGAAACTTATAGAGGTTAATCAAAAGTTCATATAATTGTAATAAACAGAATACATAATGGACTAATCATGCAATTCAAGGCATTTTGTAATTTATTTGAAATATCAGATAAAAATAACTAAGAGGTGTGCCAGGAAGCCAGCAAATAATTTGGAAACTGATGAGCATGGCATACCTGCTGAACTATGAATAGATAACATAGTGTCTAAAAGTATATAGATAAATATAATAAAGTAGCAAGTATTCCACAGGCTCATGCTTTTTTGAAGGCTTTAAAATTGATTCTAAAACTCACATTGCCACCTCTTGTACAATCTGGTTTCCAGTTTAGCCCTTCAGCAGTGCAGCTCTGAGGAGTGCTCTGGTTGGGACCCGAGAGGTCTCAGGAAAAGGGGCTCCATTTGCCCCTTCTAACGATGGAGCAAGCATATTAATCAGATGGCATTCGCACAAAGAGTTTATTACTATAAACAATTTATTCTTGCTTTAAAATTAGACAGAGGGCTTATTAACTTTTGAACGTGAGTGCATGTTTGTTGAAAAGGCATTCTGATTTTGACTCTTCTTGGGGTAGAAAATAAGCTCGTGTGTTAAAGCCTGTTTATTATGACCTTATGGTAAGTGCAGCTGAGGATCTAGGACTGTACCCACCTTCCCAAGAGCAGCCAGACTAGCCAAATGTGAATGCAAATCAGCTGCACCAGTATACCAAATACGTGAACGCAAAATAGGTATTCGTTTGTATTTGCTTTTTCTTTTCCCAAGAAGGATTTGCTAAAGATTAATAAGGACAGAAGCTATGCTATAAAAACACTGTTAGGTTCAGTGTAATCTGGCTTGTGGTGGTTTGTTTTGTTTTTTTTTAATGAGGGGGCAGAAAAATTTTATATATTGTATATGCAAACACATAGACACACAAAGCACGTATTTTCTCAAAAATATGTAGATAAAATATATACCTATAGATATAAAATATCTATAAAATAGACACAGGTACATATGTATGGATGTGTATTGAGTACTGACGGGTGACTGAACGTTGACACAGGGTGCCTGGAGAAGCTATGGAGTCTCCATCGCTGCCGATATTCAAAAAAACAAAAACCCAAGCAAACGGCATCAGCTATAGAGAGGGTGAGGAGAGATGATCCAATTCCCTGAAAAATCATAATTTTCCCAGGATACAGAGTTGAACAACCTAATAAGAAGATCATACAAAAAGAAATATTAAACATTTCACAGGAAGGCATTTTTCAGACCTTGGTTGGAAGACTTTCAACTCAACAGTTGCTTTAATCAGTTTAGTCAATTATATTCAGGGGAATCACTTCAAAAGCACAAGAAAATTTCATGTTATGCCTTGTAAGTGATGAATAACTTCTAGACTCTGTTCCCTTCTTAAACCCATACAAAAAAGATGAAAAGATTAGCACTTCCCGTGGCACCTTCACTTTCTAGGATTGCCATGAAAGCGGTGAGTAAAGCACGGTAGATTTTAAAACTAAAGAGGCTATTGTGCAAAAATTAATTGATGGCCTTGTATTGACTATGTGATAGCAGCAGAAGTAATGAGTATAGACCTTGTTTCAGCATCTTGCTTTCCAGCACCTGGCAGAAAAGTGGGCGAGCTGAATCCTAGCAGGTAAATTCTTTTTTTGGAAGCAGACAGGCTTTTTGAAGCAAGCGGGTAAACTCCTCTCTCGGGCGATCTTTTTTTCTTTCTAATAGGCACTTTTCCTTTCAGGCAGTCAAATCTTTTTCCACTCTGTACACAAGCTCCTTCCTTTCAGGCAGGTAAACTTTTTCCTCCCCCCTTATTTCCCCCTGGTAAGCAAACATAACCTAAAAGAAAAGGACAGATTAAAGCTGTTTGCCCATAAAACTCTGCCGCCTTCCTATACTAGGAATTTGTCTTGTGACCTACTTCCTTAACACTGTTTGCTATTGAGCAAGGACAAAACCCAAATGTCATTTCACGACATAATCCACTGTCAAAATTGGCACTAGCCAGCAGGCCTGCTGGTGGTCGCTCACAGATAACAACTGTGGAGCAGGCATAGCAAATGCATTTTTTCCACAGAATATGGTAAGTCAGGGTTGAAGAGTATTGGGAAAGAAGGGTGGGAGAACTTGTGCTGCCTCTGTCATGTCTCATATATTCTTGAGACTTAAGTTTCCAGTACTTGTCAATGACTTGTCAAGCTGGCATTCTTCAAAAACACGCCGTTAATTGGTGTCACATAAACATGCTGTGTGTATTTTGTACAGTACCAGTAGTGGGTTTATTACTTACCCATTTCTCCATTACCAGTATTAATATATACTGGCATATACTGGCTTTGTAAGGTGATGGTCTTAAGTGCAGTTAAGTTTCTGACTAGTAACTAAGGCTTTGGAACCTTCATGTTTAAAAAACTGTAATATTTAAGTGTTAAAGTTTGGAATTCTGAAAATACATTCCTTTTGTAGACTAAACCCCACCTTTTGACTGAGACCACTGTTTACAGGATTATTCTTTTGTAGACTCCTAAACGTGTACATCCTTCTGTTTATAAAATACATTGTGCAGTAACAGTAAATAAAAATCCCTCCCAATATTATGCCAAGCTCCTTGCAATATCAAAAGCTTTGCAAGCTTATTTTACAAGACTTCATTCTAAATCATACCAGGATAGTGTGGAAAGATGTTTGTGTGTTCAGGAGCACTGAAAGAAGGCTGGGTTAAGATACTTAAGTTGACATCCACGGCAAGAGTCTAAAAATTAAATGCAAATGTCTGAACTCAGTTTTGAAATTTATATAACTTGGAGTGAAATTCTCTATTCATTAAATTTTTGTATTTAAATGGGAGAAAGAAGACAAAAAAACCCTCATCAACGTTGCTTTCTCAGCATTTGAAGTACTCTTTAGGCTATTTATTAACATTTGTTCCTGAAAGCTCCTTTTCCCACAGAACTTGTAAATGCTTCCGATTTCATAGGCACAACCAGCTGAACACAGATACTCCCTCGATAGGAGATACATGCCCTATCTTATCTGCGGACGTTGATAGATGTCATTTAGTATTATGTCTCCATTTTCACATTCACACAAAAAGAGCACAAAAAATAATTTGCTTTTTGGCTTCCTTGACTGGCATCTTCTTTGCAGCTATGCACCTCATCTTTTTAGTATCGCAGCATGCCTGATTTAACATGCAAGGTGTCCGCAGGATCTCTCCCCATGCTGAGCAGATGGGAGAGGTGCCAGACCTGATGGACGTGATTGGTTTTGTGCAGGATGTCATGATTAGCATCACTGCAGTGCTACAGAGGACAGCGAGGCAGCTGTATAAAGGCCTTGGGTAACTTGTTGGTTGTCAGCAACACAGCAGAATATTTTCACTGTACCTTTGAGCGCGAAATACATTTCCTGAAGAACACCATGCATATTTAATTGAGCTCCTTGCCTAGTGAGTCTAACATGTCATATCGGCTCTTATTCTGTGCCCTTACACAAATCTCAGATGTTAGTTCTTTTTTTTCCTTTGCATTTTATTCATCTGCAGTAACTGCCTATTGCTTTTAGTCATTTGCTGCAATATTTGCTATGGATGCAACAGGTGAAAATCAACAATGTTATGGCTTTGCAGATGTTAGATAATCTCTCATATGGGCCTGGTACCTGGAGATAATTACACCTTTTAGTAGAGTTACACTGCCCATTTTATTTCCTGTCACCTGGGGAATAATTATGTGCTACCTACATGCCTTTTCATACTGTTTTATCAACTATTAC
Source organism: Burhinus bistriatus (assembly GCA_013397275.1). NCBI lineage: Eukaryota > Metazoa > Chordata > Aves > Charadriiformes > Burhinidae > Burhinus > Burhinus bistriatus. The sequence continues at coordinate 582,041 of VYXH01004149.1, forward strand.
TTTTATTTATGTACAATGGGACTGTTGGGACCAGTAGCTTTTATTTCCTCCATTTATCAAAATATTTAACTAGCACACTCCAAGGTGAGTCATCATTAAATAATGGTTCAGGGCACTGCTGAGGTTAAGTCTAAATCATTATAGTTGTTTCTCTTGCTCCAAACCCCCCAAATCTCCCTTCTGGCAGTGCAAAAACCTTGACAGCTATGGGCTTAGGTCACACCATTTAGTATCAAGGAACTGTCAGATCTTGTTTTCTTTTTGCTATTCTGCTCATTAGTCAAAGCAGATTCTTTGCTGCAGCAGGTCTGCATACTGCATCCTAACCCAGTACATCCTCAAGAGTGTGATCCCAGGATGATCCACCATACGGGGTGAAAAAATCAGTGCTCTGTCACAGTAAACCAACTGTAACATCTTCCTGCATTCACTTTACACAGCCTGGCAGTTTTGCAAGAAGCCATGTTAAAGAAGCAGCCTTCAATTTCTCTTTTAGCCTTTTTTTTTTGGTAATGTACCTTGAGGAAATAGGGTTTTTCCCCAACCCAAATATTCATGTAGCAATGCTCTCAACAGATGGCCAGTACTTGACAGCGTGTTGTTTGTGGATGACTTAAATGAATCGAAGACTCATCCATAATTAAAAGGTAAACAGAGAGAATTTCAGCTAGAGAAAAACATTTTTCTATTTCCTTTATAATCTATTTGTAAAATATATGTGGAATTGAACTACAGTGTTTTATTGTAACTTATGTAGCTGCCAGATATTAAAACCACTGCTTTAAGTTGCTAAAATGTGTCATTCTTCCACAGAGAAAAGTACACACCTGTTACATTTTTATTTTTGTTTTGTAAAAGTCTGACCAGAGTTTTGGGGTGTAGATAGGTAGATATCAGGTTGGGGCAATCCCAAGCACAAATACAGGCTGAGCGGAGAATGGCTTGAGAGCAGCCCTGAGAAGGACTTGGGGGGGTACTGGTGGATGAGAAACTCCACATGAGCCACCAACGTGTGCTCACAGCCCAGAAAGCCAACCACATCCTGGGCTGCATCAAAAGCGGCACAGCCAGCAGGGCGAGGGAGGTGATTCTGCCCCTCTGCTCTGCTCTCATGAGACCCCACCTGGAGTACTGCGTCCAGCTCTGGAGCCCCCAACATAAGAAGCATGTGGACCTGTTGGAGCGAGTCCAGAGGAGGGCCACAAAGATGATCAGAGGGCTGGAGCACCCAAAAAGTGGAGGAAAATAATGGCTGAAAGTCTCACTGCCTTGAAAGCATTCCCCACGTATGGGGAACTACCCGCTCTGATACCTGCAGTTATACAGTCTGTTTTTCCTCTCTTTCCCCACTGTTTGTCATGCAAGATTCATTTTACAATGCATTATGGTAATCCTGAGGTAGCAGATAAAGAACCAAAGTGCTAAAAGGCTGTCTTGAACAGGCTCTGCTTTCTTTTGAGCAAAACTGATGTTCAGCGCTGGAAAAGTCTGATCTATGATTCCCATTGTAGTATAGAGCAGGTAAGATGCACTAGCACTGTATTTTTAAAAATACCATTTTGTTTCTAAAATCACTGAAAATAATTGTGAGAATAGCCACACAGTTACATATAGGACACGACTAACGAAGAAAATGGGATATGAAACGTATACTATGAAGTAAATGAATTTTATAAGGGCAGATAAATGCCTCAAAATTGAAACTGTGTTCTAATAAATAATAATAGTATATTGTTTCCAAAATATTGCTTTCCAATAATTTATAGTAGAAAGCTATTACAATAATCTGTTTTCACTCTGGTAGCAACAAACTTGTATGCTTGGTTTCTCCTATTCTTTAGTGTAATATATAAATAATGTTCTTCCTTCATTTTATTTTAAAGTATTAAAGTGGGATTCATGTCCTCGGGTTTAAGCTGTCTACAGAGGGCTCTCTTAGAGCAGACAGGGAAAACAAAGCAGTTCCATAACATGATTCGTCTTATCCCAAGGAAGGCGCCTGAAGTAGGTCAGATGAATCACCTCGGCAAAGTAACTACAGCCCTTCCTTAACTGCACAGGTGGCAAGCTCAGCAAAGGTATAGACACCTACTGTATTGTCATCTAAAATCACTAAGATAAATCCTACTCTTAGTGTCTGTATGTGTGGGGTTTTACGATTTTTTTTCTTTTTTCACTTAAATTTCTGTTCACTGCACTAACAATTTACAGCTGGGCAGAGGAGGCACAGGAAGATGATGTCTAGGATATCAAAGTGTCCTTAAATATCCTTTTGGATAAACACCAGCACTACATTAAATTGCTTTTGATCACAGCATGATATAGATGAAGAAATTATAAAATCCAAGTGCTTGCATATTTGGGGAAGAAGAAGGAAAGGCAGAGGAAGAGAGAAAAGCTGCATAGTCAGGGTTTATTTTTAATATTTTTTTCAGAATCTGTACTAATCCATAGATGCAGGTGGGCTACCTGGCCCTGGAAAATTTCTGTACAAATCCACAGATGTCCACAAATGATCAAAGGTCAGCCTTAAAAAGTAGGCTGGCAAATTTAAAGCAATTGGTGATCCATTCAGCATTTGTGCAGTAACCATATTTGATGTATAAGGTAGTGCCATCACTGGTAAATCCTTTATACCTACTTTGCTAATTTCTGCTCTCGTGGTCCTGCTGATAGACATTTATGGTTTGGAAGGAGCACTGATACCAATTAAAAAGTAAATATGAAAAATCATATAGACTTGATTGAATTAAATCTTTGACATAAACATGAAAAGGGTGTGTATATTCTTACCAATTATTGGTCCCATGTAAAGTAATGCTGGTTAAATATGTCATTTCTTTCTTTCACAAGTATCTGAAACTCCTGTTTCTGGTGCTGATCTACTAAATTGCAAATTCTCAGTGAAATGAAAGTGGGACTAGAATTAGCTTCTAATACTACAGTTGTGATTGCGGACTGTTTCAGGCTAACCTATTTTGAGAAATTATCGTTGAAAGAAGCAGCACGGTGAACTTTAAAATTGCTTTCTGACTCTAATAACCCCAAAGATCAATGATCTTCAAACTAACATACTTCAGATTTCGAAACATCCTTTTCAGGATTTCAAATAATGTTATTATAGAAAAAAAAACACCAAACCTATAAACAGAGGGTGGCAATTCCAGGCAGCAAGTAGTGATCATGGGCAGCAAATCTTCAAAGAAATTATTTTTGTAGGGTGCTGGATCCTAAATTGAGCTTCAGAGCAAATACAGTTATTACTAAGAGGCCAGGTAAAGCATAACAGATACGCAGAAAACAGTACAGACTAACATAAAGAGATTTAGCAACATAACGTGTACTGAGTCAACCTTGGAGCTTGAAATTAAAATGCGCATGCAAAATCCATAAGAATCTCCTTCCCCCTTCCCCCCCAAGTTTCCTTTCTAAGAAAAATAAGGATTTTTTTTTTTTTTTGGTGAGTATTGGCTCCCCAGCACTACTTCTGGTTCAAACTGTCCTCTGCTTTCAGCCATAAATTACACGTACAGCTTAGAGTAACTCTTCAGCAACACCTTTAGAATACAAGAGCATGCTTATGTTTGCTTATACCTTCAAGTGTTCCTTGAAGAGTCATTTTAGGGAGATACCTTCATCAAAGGTAGCAGAAAGGATAGTTACATCTATGAAAGTTTTTCAACTGAACAGGTCATTCCTTCTCCTAAATAAGGTAGTGACATCATGTGTCTGATGAACGTAACCTTTCTCAAGAAGAGCATCTTCCGCAGGCTCCCTTCCAGTACTCGTGGCACTAGTTGAAATACACAGGGTCATTCTTTGAAAGTTTTGCAGTTTATGTAACTTTATAAGGGGACTACCATGAAATCAATAATTTCTAATGATAAGAAAGGTAACTGCAAATGTGCATCTCACAGGCAATATTAGATTCAAAATCTTGTTTGTGGTAAAGTAAGGCCAAGAATTTATTGTTAATATAATTGAAATCATCAGAATCTAATCATTGTTAGTCCAGAATAATAATGCAGTTAGGATTTTTACGTGCACGTTTCTTGGTTTCTGGCCCTTTTGCTGGTGCTATACTCCCCCTTCCCCAGCTCCTTGGGGCCCTAAGGCCAGAGGTTTCACGCTGGTGCTGGCAGTGGGGGTGTCATGGCGAGTTGGCAGCATCTGGAGTCCTTCACGAGGAGGAATACCAGGTTGTTCCTCTCGACGGTTTCTTCTTCCTCCCTCCAGGATCCACTCAGGGGCATTTTAATGTTTGTTAACATGCTTTTACACCTTCCTCTTTTTTTCATTTGTCAGCAGCTCAGTGTAACATTTGAATTTACTATATATGTTGCCTTATACTTTTGTTAGATACTAGTTCTTTGTTCTCTTTGTTGCCCCTAAAACCAGATTTGTCCAGCTCAGGTCTGCAGTTCTTTAACTGACCGTGATGAGTTGTTCATGGGCATGAGGTCTCTGTGCCTCTGTCCTCTCACATCTGCACTCCTCTGTGTCGCGTCCTGTGTCCCCACGTCCCCAGGCTGCTGGAGTCCTACCAGACCTGTGTTCCTTTGCACTGCCTCCTTGCGTTAGAGCTGTAAGTATCCCATGCTCCTGCTTGTTACTGCTATGTCTGTATATATAAGCCTATGGCTGTGCCACACAAAGATAAACAAAAGTAAAATAAGCTAGCCATGGACACCCAGTCAGTTTGAGAAATTGCTGTCACAGCTCAACCAAAGCTGCAGCAGGTCAAGAGCAGTTCAGACAGAGCAGATCTGACACGGCTCAGTCCTGAGGCCTCGCAAACTCGGTACGAAGCTTATGGCTTGGTTCTAGCTACAGCGATCCTGTACTGCAGGGCTGCATGGTTACAGCAGCATGATACTTTACTTACTGTTGTTAAAATGTTTTTTTGTTAAAATGTCATTTTTTAATTAATTTTACCACAGAGTAGTATCTGAGATGCTATAAAATATATGTACCGTAGAAAATAATTAACATGTCTTAATGCTTTGATCATTTAATTTTGTCAAAACAGACATGATCAAAGCAACCTCTGCAGTTTGGAGATGGTTTTACATTTTAGTAAAAAATTTGGGTGTGTATGTCTTAGTTATTTTTATAGTCACAAAGAATGTATATTAAAGCTAAGTCAGTCGTAAATTTAGATTTACCGTTAAGCACCCAAACGACAGTAGCATGATCTTCAGAGTCTGAGTGCAGGCTGTTCCTATGATATCTTGTCTCAGTGTCTTAGGTGACTCTGGGCTTATTTTTGTGTCATGACCCACAACTGTATTCCCAGTTGTGGTTCACAACTTGACCATTAATGATAGTATTCCCGTTCAGAGGTTACGCAAATCTCCAAGTAGTTGCTTTTGCAATTACTCTTCCAAAATTATTAACATAATTTTTGGCTCTTCTGAAATATTAATCCTGGTTTTCCAAGAAGAAAGAAAAAGTCATTTTGAGGTAGGCAGTGGATTCAGGGATGAAGGTAAACATCTACTGAAACTAATTAATGACAATGAATTTTCATTTGATGCTTTTACGAGGATTTAATATTAGAAACTGTGGAAAGCTGTGGTGATATATCGCGATGCAAAACCCCATCGTTCTTAAAATTCAATGCAGCTGATACTTGCACTTTTTCAACCTACTGTCACTTAGTAAGGTGACATACATTTTATAAAATCATTTGCATTTTACTGCTGAGTTACCTTGGTCTGCTTATGTTCCTATCTGTGGATCGTTTAGTCTGCTTATAGTAGATGGACAAGCACTGTCCCGTATCTTCAATAGGTTGTCTTAAAAATGGCGGCAGCCTTATCTGTGCGTGAGGAGGAGATTATGACCCAGCTGTCATGTACCCATGGAAATTGTCTGTCTCACCCTTTCTGTGTCAAGAGACTTTTGGCAGGAACATAATATTCCCTTCAAAATCAGTTTGTTCCTTTGCCTTTTTTTTCATATATTCCATTTATCTGATTCTCCTTCTTCCAAACAGTCTTCAGCCCCGCAGACTGATTAGATCCTAATTCTTTTGGCATGCTGTCAACTCGTCCTAGTCAGAATAACTATTAGGCCTTTGCTTTTGCTACTCCTCTGCAATTTTGTTTCCCTTTCTGTGCTTCATGTCTTTTCTTTGTGATTTTCACCTATTTTGCCTGAAGCTGTCTTCTGACAATATGTTACCACCTCTCTCTGCGGATTTGTTCTTTGCCTGCCCAAGTAATTTATTTATGTGTTAGCTTCCTCTTCACCATTATCCAGGCTGTTTGACTTGCTGTGTATTGCTTTTCATAGTGCCTCAAATCCCTAGTACGTTATTAACAATTTGAAACAGGAGGGCTTTTGTAGCTTTTAATGCAACAACTTAATCACGCTGACGGTGTGTTTTTAAATGAATGGAATTCCTTTTTCACAGACACTGAGATAGCACCTTGCATGTGCCTGTAACAGCTGTGGAACTCAACATAGACTTCAGTAAGATTTTTTTTTTTTCCCCTTGGCAGTTAAATGACATATTTAGATTACATGCCAAAATGAATAAAAATCAGTCCTTAGATTATTGTGTTCTATTCCTATATTTTCGTTGTGGAGGAGGGATGGACGGATGGACGACACACAAATCAGGAAAAAACATAAGACATTCTATTCAATTGAAATAACCCTTCAAAGCCTGGTACTTGAATGTGACAGAAATTTCATCCCATGGCTTGTTCCTAAACTCCAGAAATAAATGGAGAAGCATACACAATTCAGGATAGGGTTTCTGTTCCTTTTCATTAGTTCTTCTGTAGAAAGAAAGTATGATGAAGGCAGGCAGTAGAAATTCAACAGCAGAAGGATCAAATCAACCCTATCTTTATTCCCCCTGCACCTTGCAGAAAGCTAAAATGCTAACGTGCTGGATGGAATTGCTCGCTCTGACATATGTAGTATGTTGATGGCATGCTAATTACATTTTCCTAGAAAACTGGTGGACACTGAATTTCTTAGACTTCTTGTAACCATAAGTTCTAGTTACTAGCTATCGTCTGTGGGGGTTTGTTTTAGTTTGGCTTGGTTTTTTTAGATTTTTAAAGATATGGGGGAGTCTGATTTCATGTATGCTACCTTTCTGGTAAAAACCATCTCAGTAGCCACATATGGGACTGTAAGTTCACACAATATTAGTGAGTTTTGTGTGGGGTTTTTCCAGCTTACCCATGAAGCGATTCCTCTGGGCAAGATACCCTGTTTCCAATCTTGGTAAGGAAAATGAACAAAAAGTAATTTTATCTTTCTGTATTTTGTTTTCTCTCTGTGGAATTGGTCTGGAAAGACAGGGAGGGCTTGGCCCTGAGGCAGACACTGGCCCAGAGTTGTAGATCATGAGACCGAACTCCATAGAAGACAACCACCTGGAGCAGGCAAGAAATGTTTCCCACAGTTTTATGAAAAACATTTTTATGAATACTGTGTGAATAATTCTGTGCCGTATTGATTTTACTTATCAGGTTTTGAAAGATTATGTCCATGGGTTTTTTATAAAAGGATGGAAGTAACTTTTATCTCTTTCCATCTCCCTTTAGGGGGATCTTTCTAGCTATCTGGACAGCAGGAGTAGCAGCCAAGTGCCCAGCCCTTCATCTTTGAGTCTCCAGAGAGTCTTGACCATTTGTCTTGAATATAGACTTCACTAAAAATCAGCTATATCTTTGTCACTTCCAGGCTGGGCCCTAATGTACTTTCTGCAGAGCTTATTGCATGGTGAACGTTAAATTAGAACTCTATAAACTTAATTTGCTTCCAGTGCTTCATTTGCTTCCAAGTGTAATTCTTGATATTGATTTTAACTTATATTTAACTTTTATGGTGGTAGTCATGCGTACTTAAGAGGCTGCTACTTCTTCACTGCTGTGAAACCTGACCTGAGTATTAGATTTTAGCCGTCGGAGACAGCAATATTCCTTTTCTCTGGAAGGCACGTAAAGTATTAACCTAGTAGAAACCATATTTAAAAGCTTTCAAGACATTCTGCATAGCCTATATTCTGATGTTTATGTAGTGGGACTGGAGGACAGCTGTAGAATGGCAGCTATTACTGGTCTGATCTAACACGTATTTATTCCTTTTTCAAACTTAGATTTTATTATTGAGAAGTGTCTTTTAATATGTTTTCTCATGAATACACATGTATTGTGCAACACACTGGAGAAATCAGGCAAATTCGAGGACTGTTTTCTATTTTTTCTCAGCCATTGCTCTTCCTGATGAGAGAACAATTGTATTGAGGTCTGCACACACTCTTCAATGACTGTCATCCACGGGCTTTATCTTTCCTAGGAAGTTTTGGAAGTTTCTTCATATTGCAAAAGCTTACAGTTTGGTTTCCCCCCC
>VYXH01004149.1:590438-604105 GCA_013397275.1 Burhinus bistriatus
CTTTCTGTTGTTTTTCCCCCCCCCCCCCCCCCCCCCCAAAATTTAACGTATACATTATATAGACGTAGTTTGATTCTGATAAGATCTCTTAAAGTTCGTTTATACATAGCTGACTCCACTCAATGACTTTTTGTGTATTCATCTTTCTTCAAACTAAAATTTAATTTTCTATTTTTAGTATGCAGACCACTTCAGCTCCAGCAGAAGAGTACAGTGCATAAAGGACGCAGATTCCCTTTAACTTTGTGGACCACAGGAAAGGATCTAGTAACCCTCAAGTCAGGTAGAATGCACGGATGTGGCAAATGTGTGGTATCCTCATGCATAGAATAAGAGCCATCATTCTTCTTTCTGTCACGTGTACATGCTATCAGTCAAGAAATTACAATTTTTCATTTTGAACTTTCCTAAGGTTTTCTGAGATGTATGACTCTCATGAGAACAGTCAGACCTTCAAACTCATCGGTAGTTGAGTTTTTAAATGATGTATGTACTTCAGGTGAAGTTATTACCAACTGGTAAATGTTTTAAATTTTTTCATTTATTTTCGATGTCAGTAGTGTTAGACCTATTGTCATATAACACAGTTTGGCTTAAAATGACATAAGGAAACCTGAACGTAGAAAGAGACTGAAATACAGTTACGATTTATGATTTGAAGGTTAATAAATAGATCACTAGTGAGCTTTTCACAAGAAAACAGGTGAAAACTGTTTCCACTGGAGAAAGTAAATATTGAATAACCGTAGGTAAATATAGAAATTATGAAAGAGACCTAGTTTGGAGAATAATAAACAAAACATTGAAATTAATGTATTTTTCTGTAGAATGTTGTGAAATTGTTGTAGCCAGAAATGATCAAGAGAGTGATTCCATGCTTCTTCCAAAAGCAGCCCTCCAACCAGCCATCTTTCAGGCTGCCAGGAAAAATGGGAGAGGAAGACCAGAAAAATTCCCTCCTACTATCTGATATTATTGATGAAAATGATATATTCCTTGGGCATTTTTTTTTATTTATATCAGTCAGTATTTTTTAAAGGAAAATCTTTCTTTCATTAGAAATCTTTCAGCTAGCATATGCTACTGTAATACTGATTTCTGGGAGGCAGGAGGATTTTCAGCTGAATAATGCCTTCTCTTTTCCAGAAACTCATAGGGACTGCAAAGGACTGTCCCCCTCCATTGCAGTGACCTTTCTTAATTTGCGCCAACTGATAAGATTTTCAGCATTTGGCTGCGTGAAACGTAGTCAGTAGAAATGAAAAGCATATTCAATACTTAATAACGTTAAGACAGCCAATACTTCATCAGAAAGAATATCCAGCTCTCACAAGAAGCCTCACGCTATTATAGAAGAAGCAGCAGAGAGAAAAGGTAATTAAAACTCTGTAACAGCTTCTGTTCTGACAGTGTTTTCAGTTTTCTGCAACTTTGACGTTTTCTATCTTTATTCTCTTCTCGAAATTACTTTTTTATTATGGTAAGCGTGAAACAGGGATAAGGAACTGAAATTTGCTAATAAAGGGAATGAAAAGAGTAATGGTAAAAATAACATAGTAATAGGAAGATACAAAAGTACATAAAATACTGTAACATTGTTTAGCAGAATGCTGTGATGTTTTTCTCTTGCTTATGACATCATTGTGTTTTGCTTAAAATGTTCTTGTGACCATTGATTCACTCTTTTCCAAATGACTGGACAGGTTTTCAGTTGCTGCTAATCAACATAGTTCAGTGATGTTAATCCAGTTTTTTACTGCCACAAGAGCTATCTTTAGAAAATAAATATTATGCATAGATTAGAAAACGAAGCTGCTAACTCTGTACTGAAGTAGCAACATCTGTGTTGCCATCTACCCAGCAGACAGATTTTTAAATCTGGGATTTTTCTACAAAGTGGTATGCTGAGATTCTTATCTGGGCAATAAACCCAAGCAAATAAATTCTGCAAAACAAGACTCCTGAAGCACAATAAAGCAATTTTTTTGGAACGCGCCTCTCATTAACTAATCAAGAGATAGTTGAAATATTGCAAACTATTACATGGGGGTAAATGGTTTATAAATCTAGAAAACCCTTTGGGGGTTCAAGCCTTGCCTGAAAAATAACGGTTGTGCCATTTCAGGGAAAGCACTTGCCAAAACATCAGCTGAAGCGGGAAGCTCCAGCTCATTGTAACTGTAGTTGCTAGATGCCCGAGTGACTCCCAAATGAAAGTAAGCTATAAGCGATCATTTCAGTCAATGGGTAGATTTCTCCTGCTGCATGCGAGCCACGTAGCTACTGAGGATAGGTCATAGGAGAGCCTGAAGCCAGGTGGAGCTTACTATAAATACACAAATATGAGAAAAATGTAGACAAATAAACAGGTTTTGATAAAACAGACAAGAATGCTCGGCACATAACTGAAAGTATACTGTAATGACAGCTTCTAACGAAATATCTTTAAAACACGTCTGGTTAAACTCTTTTCTACCAGGAGTGAGAGTGCACCAAAAGGTGTGCTGGGCTGAGGAGACTCTGTCATTTTGGGGTGTTCTGCCTCATTTCTACCTGCCATTACTGTTTTTACTTTTTTTGTCAAATTACTTAAGCTGACAGTCCACATCAAACGCCAAACAGATGTTCTGTGACTGAGAAGATGAGCATAAATCTTTCTGCTGTTAGGTCCTTTATTGAGAGGTAGGTCACATATAGAAGTTTGAGGATATCTGGTTTGTTGTTTGCGTTGTGGTGTGAGAGACTAGATGGAGGGCTATCACCACTGATTTTCTTACACCGCTTACCTTCCCTACCTGACCTTTAGATTATATTTCTAAAAATCAAGTATTGTATTACTTCTGTATCACCCAAAGTTGTCTGAGTCTTGGTAAGTGCTTGCCAAAATGAAACAGCTTAGTTTGCTTTAACTTATTTACCATTGGACATAAGTGGGTATTTGTGAAGCACCCGCAATAAAATCAAAGACGACATCGCTGGACTCTTCATACCTATGAACAGTTATTAACTGCTTATTTGTGTTGTTACAGCATAAGTAGAAGTATGGAAGGTAACGTCTTTGTTATCATCAGTTACGTACATTAGAACTCCTCACATGACTTACAGGACACAGTACCAGGCAGCTACAAGTGGAAATACTGGAAGCCCACACAATTCTCACAGACCAATGCAACAGATAAGCATTAGATGGCATAAAGAATTACAAATGAATACAACACAAAGGACATGATAGGATCTAAGTATGGAAAAACTGATGTAAAGTGTATGCGATAAGCACAGGATTGGAGCGGGACATGGGAGACTAGACCTTAGCTATAGTAACAGTTCTACAGGAGATATTCCATTGAGATCTGTGGAGAAGATGGTTTTGAATCACCTTTTGACACAAGAACCAACTTTTAAGATCAATGCAATCTTAAGATTTAATGCAGTTATGTACCAAGCGTGACATAATTGAAAAGCAAGGAAAATGCGATTATGCCTGCTAAAGTGAATCACTTTAGTTAAAGAAATTTTTTGTTTTTTTAAAGCAGAGAATATAAAAAATTGTTTAAGTCAGGTATTTGAAATTCTTGCTAAAGAGACTAAATCTCAGCAAGAGAACTAATGCTACTGATCTCCTGAAAATGTCATTTTACTGGTTCATAACATTTGGTTTAAAAACAAAAGCCAAACTCTGTTACTTAACGTGATAACTTGGCTAAAAAGACAGCTCTTAATAAAATATGAATTTGCAAGGAAATTCTTCCTTTCCTTTCCAGAATTAAGTTTAAGTGGTATTACATGACTCATTTACTAATACTATTTGTTAGTGAAGGTGGTGAAAGCAAAGGTTGTATAAACAATTTGCTCTTGATCATTTTTGATGTTGAAGTACTTCTCTAAGAGCCATTTAAATCTGCCAGCTCTGTGTGTTCCTCCATTTTCTCATTTTTCAGAAGTATGAGTGGATAATGAAACTACATAATGAAAAAAAAATCCACAATGTTAACAGTTAAAAATGCATATTGCAAATGCAAACTGGAAACATGTTGTCCAATTGATTTATTGTTGTAAATATATGCAGTGGAAAGCATAAGTGTTTCTACTAAGTAAATTACCTCCTTCCTATGAGGTTTTCTTCTGTGGTGCTACCCCTGATATATCACTGTGCATTCGTGTCAGCTCTGTTGAAGTCCATTAGAAATTCCACTTCATATAATACATTTCACTATTATAGCAAAAGTCTTTACTCCCAAGAGTGAGCACTGTAATACATTTTTATGATGTAATTGTCCACAGCCTGGAGAGCACCTGTTAGCTGAATCTGATTTAGTACATTGCTGCTACCACTGGTAAAATACAATGCTGTATAGTAAAGTAGTTAGGAAGCAAAATAAGAAGTTGATTTGCGTCCATGTGTGTGTGTGCGCGTGTGCGTGAGATTTAACAATATATACTTTCATGATATTTTCTTTTTCCTCCTTTTGAAAATCTTATTCTGTTTGTAACAAGGACACAAAGATACATTTTTTGGTTTGCATGCGGTTTGCAACACAAAACTTTCTATCAAAAGGAAATGACAGAAAAATGTCAGTTAGCAATGGTAGCTAATAGATGCATACTAATACTATTGCTGTCAGAATGCATTCAACAATTTGATTGTTATTATATCTAGTGCCTTTTTAGGAAACTTAAGACTCTGAAAGTTTTGCTAGTAACTATTTCTAAAGATTGCTAGGTACAACTGGAATAATTGCATTTGCTTTTTCATAATACATATGCAGTGTGATTCTTGATGTAACTTCATAACATAATCTAATGTTTTTTGAAATCATTCAAGGTCCATTCTGTTAAGTTCCTCTAAATCATCATGTTCAAATGAAAAACTAACATCATGCACTCTGAGTTGTCACATATTTAAGATATATGAGCAGATGTCATTTGAGTGCAGAGATGTCACAATAATTGTTAGTAAGGCTGGAATACTACTTTTTTTTTTTTAATAGGAAGATGTTTCTGGTGGGGGATTCTTCAGACAACGTATTAGACAGAGCTCTTTCAGGACAGAATATGGGGTTCCTGTTCATGTATTTTTGCATTTAAAAAATACTCTATCTCCCAGCTTGTGTTTATGTAAAAAGATGTTAAAAAACACCAAGCAACCCCTGATTATACACCTAAAAAAGGGGGGTGGGGGTGGAATTGCATGTCACAGTTTTGTCAAGCTCCTAAATAGAATTAAGGTTATATACTCGAAAACTTAAATTATCATTTTTTCTAAGCCTGTTGATCCTTACGACCTTGTTTGTGCTATATACAGACTGTCTGCAAGGGATGGCACAATTTTATACTCTGTGGGCTCAAATTAAATGCCAAAGAGCTTCAAAAGCCATTTTAATTGCTAAAATGAAAAGATGACACACATCAAAGAATCTTTATTTTTTTCACACTGATGCCTACATAGCTTTTTTTATAACCATTTAAAGCTGTTAGACTTCATCCTTATTATGGAATCCCGGTATTGTCTTATTTTTTGAAGACTGCAACATTACAGTTTCAGAAGGAAGGAGAAATCAAGAATGAAATTGCCATGTTCTGACTTTGAATCACAGCGATATCTGGGTTTACATGATGCTTTTCCATTCCTGTTTTTCTCCCTTTGCCTCTAAGGCTATACATTCTTTGGACTGGAAACCCAGCTGGGTTTTCTGCTCAAGCCCTCAGTCTAACCCAGGGTGTACCCCCAAATGGAGCATGTTTAGGCACTCACCTCCTGCACAGATTCAGTGTAAGCAAAGCAGGACACCATGGTACCGCAAGCAACTTGCTTAGCAACAGTATGTAAATGGGAATTTGTAAAAAATTATACAAATGGAAGACTTAATATCGCCACCAGAGCCTCTTGAAGTTGTTAACTGGTAAACAATGAAGGTGTCTTTGAATTCCCAACATGCTACAGTTACAAGAGAGATCCTTCTGAAACTGATGAAGTAATGCCCAAGCTCTTCATAAATGTCAACAATACCAAATACTCTTTTGAAAGCTTTTCAGCATCCTTCCAAATTTAGGATTATAATCTGTGTGTGTATATGTGTGTATATGCATAAATACCTACAAATTTGCAAAAGTGCTATATATTATTGCAAGGTATGTAATTGTAAATATTCAAATGCTACTTAGGATAAAGGGAAGGAGCAGAACCCCCCAAATGATTTAATTTTCAGAGTTCTTGTTATCCACAGTTCACACCAGTTATAGCTGGTGTGATTAGCTACTCCTCAAAAAATCCGTATTATGTTAAACTTCAATAGTCCTTGAGTTTGGGTTCTCCTTTTTGGTATTCATTTCTGAAACGAATGTTAGAAATGTTATTTTGCATGTGATTTTATTTCTTTTTTTTTAATTTATTTATAAGAGAAGTTTTTGTTCTTCTGTAGAAACCTATGTTGGATTCTGTTTGTTAGATTATGTAAGACTGACATGCTATTGATCTTACAGTAGTTTGATGTCCATGTAATGCTGCATGTTTTTATCCATAGCCAATTAACACTGTAAAGGGTTTTGATAATGTAACAAAGATAGACTATAAAAATGCTAGACACATAAAAAGAATTCACGGGAAAACCATGTTGATTTAGTTTAGAATGAATTGTGAGAGAAGAAAAGAGGTCTGTACTGGGTCTGGCTAGGATGGAGTTAATTTTCTTAATGGAAGCCATATGGTCCTACATTTTTTGCGTGTGAGCAAAGCAGTGTTGGTAATACAGGGTCGTTTCAGCTATTGCTGAACAGCACTTGCACAGCATCAAGGTCTTTTGTTTCTCATGCTGCCCCACCAGTGAGTAGGCTGGGGGTGCACAAGAGGTTTGGAGGGGACACAGCTGGCACTGCTGACCCCAAGTGGCTAAAGGGATATCCTAGACCATATGATGTCATCCTCAGCAATAAAAGCTGGGGGAAGAAGAAGGAAGGGGGGATGTTACAGGTGTGCAGTCTGTCTTCTCAAGTAACCGTTAGGGGTGGTGGAGCCCTCCTTTCCTGGAAATGGCTAAACACCTGCCTGATGATGGGAAATGGTGAATGAATTCCTTATTTTGTTTTGCTTGCACACACAGCATTTGCTCTACCTGTTAAAAATGCACGCATTTTTTGCCCTTCCCATTCTCTCCCCCATTTCTCTGAGGGGGAGTAAGCGAACTGCCTGCTGGGGTTAACCCACAACAACGTCTTAAAAAGTTTTCCATTTCAAAGAGGCAACCTATCAGAAATCAGAAGACCTGTTCAGGGAAGCCAACTGAACTGAATTTGTCAAAGGTTCAAAGATGGAAGAGGTTTGAATAACGTTTCAGCCAAAGGTGTAAAAATCCTGGATCCAGGGCAAACCCTACAAAACCCTAAGTGGGTAAACTAAAAGAATAGTAGAAGAAAACAGAAAGCTTTTAAAAATGTTTAAAGAAAGTGACTAGCCAAAGAATCGTAGGTGGTTCAGGGAGAAATTAAGAACTGCCAAAAGTCAAGCTAGCAAAGTAGTATGTAACAAGTACCAAAGGTACCTTGTCTACTAAAAGAACCAGGCAAGAAGCGCTAAAGCCTTTGTAACAATGAAAAAGGGGCTGAAGATAATGTATGTACTGGCCAAAGCCTAAACAAAATGACATCTTTCTTTAATGCTGTCTGGTTTACTAAATAAAGTGCTGTAGATGCTATTTATTCTGACCTTAGCAAAGTTTCCAATTTGGTAACTATATGGTAAGTTATTAGTTAACCTGGAGAAAAAGGTTGTTATGGCAAGAACTTTATTTGTGGGTAAAAAATTAGACACAGCAGTAGCTTTTGTTGAAAGGGAAATTAGCAGAGTGGGGAGATCATTAATATCATTAATGATATTCTTCTAGGAACAGCCTTAGGACTTATCTCTAAAAAAAAAAAAAGAAAATGTATCAATAGTTTTCAGCACAAAAGTCAATGCCATTCTCCAGTCACATGTATAATACATTGTGAGATATTGTCTTAATCTACTTAAGGGATTGGGAAGGATTTAATTTGTTGTTTATTTAGTTGGTTTCTCGTAGTCATTTTCTCTTAAAGTTCAGGAAATTTGAGAGAATAAACAAGAAAACTAAGAGTGGCTTAACTGTGGAGCAATCAATCCTTCCTTAGAGCCTCTTGGATCACTGGCTTAAGACTTAGTCATGTAATTTACGTTAAAAATATTTCTTCATACATTTTGAAATGTATAATGAGGTAATGTCAGGTGTCAGTATTAATAATTTACTGTCCTATGTGGACTTGTAACTTAGATCTTTTAAACCTGATTGAGATTAATACACTTGAGATGGTATGATGCTTTAATGTTTCAACATTTGTATATAGTGGATTGGACAGCTGATAACAGATATAAAGAAAGTGTTGGATGATCAAAACGAATGCACGATACTACTGCAGCAATACAGTCCACCTTCCTTTTCAGTTCAAGATCATTGAGAACATAGGGAGAAAAAATTGCTTTCTGTCTAAAAACAGTGGAGTGGGCAAGTAGTTTGATTCTTTCCCAAACATTTACATACAGCATGTGTTTAGTTGTTAAAAGGGTCAGCTTGACTTTTTCAATCTTTAAGGCAGATTTTGCAAAGGAAATATTCTGCAAGTTTTCATGCCCTATATTATGAATTCCATTCTGATGGGAAAAGGATGAGTTATATGTTACAAAATAACAATAAAATTATTTGTTTTAATTACTTTTATTTCTATAATTGCCAGTGTTACAGATACGTTCACAATCTCCACACACAGAATTGATGGAGACAATAACATGGTAAGTATATTAATGAACTGATGAAAAAGAGAGGACATAATTAACAATATCAAGGGAGCAGGAAGAGATATCTTCAGGTGCTGGGCTAGCTAAATGCACGCTGAACTAATTGAAGGCTGACGGATTTTAGCATGTTACTGTTAATGAAGCATAAAGGTATGCTGAGAAATGCATCTTCTCTCTCTCCCTCTCAAAAAAGAAAAATAAAAATCAGCATGACTGGACGAAGAAACTGTGTAGGAGGTTGAAGTGATGAATGGTGTGAAGATGGATGTCAAAGAAAGTGAGTGTAGTAATAGTGGGAATACGGGACTGTCCCTGAGAGGGCTGGTGGAAGTCGAAGGAAACCATACCTAGTAGTGTTAAAAGATGTTGCCAGCAGCAATCCGTAAAACATCTGCATATAATGAAATTTAATTTTCTGTGCAAACTATTCACAAAACCTCTGATTTCCATTTCACCTCTAATTACGATTGCTAGAGATTTGCTTTTGAAAACAAAAATAATGAATGAAGAGGATACTTCTGCCAGGTGCCTTTTTGTAATGACAAGGATCCAGATCATTAACTTTTGCATTGGATTTTGCTTTCTCATACACCGAGTTTCTCAATCCATTCCACCAGCTTTTCAAGAAGAAGAACTTACGATCTTTATGGTTTAAACATACCTAAGGTCCAAGGTCACAGGAAGACAATGCACAGGCTACTTAACCAGGGAAGAGTCCTTGCTGTCTTAGTTTTTCTGGCTAGGTGAACTGAAGAAAAGAAAAAATTACATGCATTTAGTCTTACAGAGGCAGAGTGCTCCTTCCTGCAGATGTTAGGCTGGCATTACATATCCTTAGGAGAAAATTATGGCCTGTGAGGGAGAGCTTTTGATGAAGAAAACATTGAATCTGTAATTCTCTGTTCTTCAAAGTTAAGTTGGCTGAACTGTGGCTTGGTATGACAGTATTGTACAGGAAATAGTGCTGATTCACATTACCACAAGAAAAGCACTCATAAAAACCCGACTCCTAAGTACCTTTTCAGTGTACCTTGAGGTGGCAGCTCCATTATGCACACTCCCCATGTGAACTATGGCCTTGTCCCTTTTTCAACTAATTTGCTCCTGGGGAAAACTGCTATTATGAAATGTCTTTGTGAAGCAGTATGAAGAGGATTATTTCTTGTTCCCTCTTCAGCTGCTTGAGCAGAGATACCTTGAAACCTAGTCCAAAATGAGTACAGAAAGATTGTATTTGCTTTTGCTCTCCTGCATCAAAGTTAACCAATTTACTGAAGTTACAGGGGAAAATTAATCAAAATCCTCTAAAAGGAAAGTATGAGCTGAAATTGAATCTGAACTCTACTTTGGTGGGCCATTTCTGTTAGACAATAAAAACTCCTGAATAAAATTCACAAACAACTACTCACTTTCCTGCTGCGTTGGGACCGCACCCGCCCGCCCCCAACCCCTGGGGCGCCATCTTGTGGCGCCACTGCCGAGGGCGAGCTGCTCACGGACCCGCCATGGCGGCGAGAGGCGCAGCCGCCGGGTCGGGAGGGCGGGAGGCCTCCGCTGCCTTCCCAGGCTTGAGGGAGCGCTCTCTGTGTGCCTTGAGCTCGGGTTGTGGGCAAGATGTTAAAACGACCCGTCTGCAGAGGGCCTGGGCTTATAGAAAGTTTGGGTTCTGTCAGCTGCTTCCTGGTGTTTCATCCCTCTGGCGAGGGTCCCTCAGTAAAACCCGCCCGGCCCCACAGAGCTGGGTTGATATGCTTATTAGCCCTGACTTACGTACCTTAAAAAAATAAGAAAAGTGTGAACCTGTGTGGTAAGTAAGTACTGTTCAAAATAATCCATGAACACAGGCTATGTGTTTGTATGCACCATAAAAGATTTTCATCGTCAGGATGATGACACTTTATTGTCAATTATGTATCTTTCTGCTTAGCTGCATTCCTGCTGAATTTTGTTTTAATACAGAAATGAGCTATAATCAATAACTTGTCAAAATTATTCATTCTTAATGGACTAGCCAAAGGATTTTGACATTACTCTCTGAATAAATTATCTGAAATACATATTTCCATTATTTGACCAGCTCTCTAGATTATTAAATAATGTTCTGTGAATAATTTATTCAACATTTTTCTGTCAATCTTTGAATAATTTACTCACGAATACATTATTTTTATTATTCAGCTAGCTATATTTCCAGCATCTGTGGCAATGTCTTTGTTGTGTGAAAGCATGGAGATCTCTGGAAGGAGAGATAAACTTTTAACTAGCATAACTTAACTTCTTTGTAATAAGCATTCAGTACCTTATTTTATATACCCAAGTGGATAATTAAATGAATCCATTTTCATCTCTCTCTCTTAATTTAACAAGTAGTTTTCTACAACAGTCTTTAACTCAATGATCCCTACTATTTTTATTGAAAATCTTGCAC
Source organism: Burhinus bistriatus (assembly GCA_013397275.1). Lineage (NCBI taxonomy): Eukaryota > Metazoa > Chordata > Aves > Charadriiformes > Burhinidae > Burhinus > Burhinus bistriatus. The sequence continues at coordinate 601,670 of VYXH01004149.1, forward strand.
TGTTGCTATCTTGTCTCTGCTTGGTTTTTTTTTTTTAAGTCTTCCAACAACATTTGGAAAAACTTCAATTACTTTGTGTGCTGAAGATATATAATGAGGAAAAGATTTACACTGCCTGCCCGGTTCCATTATTTTTATTTCCATTATTTTGAACATCATATCTACATAAATACATACTGAATAAACACAGGCCTTTGATACACAAACACAAGTGAAAGGAATGAGCTTTTAAAAACGCAGTCCCGACAGAGGAAGAGAAGTGCGAGGAAAGACCGAAAAGGCAGGCCAACAAAAAAAGGTGTGTTGTGGAATATCTGTATTTATTTACCAGATAGTTTTTCATTCAAGTGGCAGGAAATGTTCCAAGCAGCTGCGCTGGAGCAATGATGAATTGAAATGGTTTGAAGATGAACAATCCTGCCCTCTCCTACAGCATCCATTCTGCAGTGCCAGCCTTGGAGGTGGGAGCCCGAGGTGACATCAGGGAGCTCCTGACTGTGGCATAGCGCCACCTATTCCTCTGCCCTCCTGAGGCTGAGTGGGAAGCTAAGAGGTGCTTTGGTTACCCTGCAGCTCAAACAGCATTTTATTATTTCACTGCCTAGCCGTTTGGGCTGGGAAGTAATTTGGAATACATGATGCATGGCTCTTAAGAATTTGTATTATGGATAGATAGAGTTAATAAACGCAAACTGGAGGGCAGAGGTGGTATCTGAAACCAAAATCTAGATGCTGATTCAATTCCATCGTAGCAATTGCTGGGAAAATAATTTGGTCCAGAGGCAAGAGCCAGCACATTTTACCTTCTACACATTGTGATATCCTGGACACGAATGAGACAAGCAATATATCTTAATTTCTAGCAGAAAGTTCTAGTGAGTTTGAAACTGTATCCACTGGTCAATACATGCATAAGGAGGCATAGGATACATTTAAGCCTGCCCTAATTCCACCTCATTCCCACATTTAGGAAGGCGGGTCTCAGAAAGATTTAGCCTGCTAACTGCCAGAGACTGGAATTTTGGCTAGCTGTCAACAGTAATTCTTGGAATTATCTAACCTAATTGGTACTTTCACTTCTGACAGCAAAAGATCATCGATTTTCAGGTGTGCTCAGAACCAGCCTAGTTTGAACAAGTGGGTACCCGAAAAAAGAATCTGAAAGGCATTTGAGGGCTTTTCGCATCACATTTGCAACTGTGAACAGTACAGCACTTTGTTATTAGAATGATAATATTGCCTTCGTGTGTCTTGTAGATTAAAGAACTAAGGACTGACCCGAGACGTATGTCTCACACCTGGATTTTAGGAGTTTAAAGTAGGTCCATAACTGAAGGTGACTAGAGCCAACCCTGGAGCTGCTGCTGTGCATTTGAAGCCTGATAGCAGGTCTGTATTTTCTAACATGGAAGGGAGGTGCTGTCACCATTGTTTGGCTTTGCCTGAGGGATATACTCAAGGAAAGGGCTGGGGATCTAGACTTGCGTTACCAAGTTTGAACCTTTATACTTGCTGTTAAAGAGGTTGGCCTAACCATGATGTATGGGCTGATATATCCAGAGAAAGAAGCAGCAGGAGGTGTATTTGAGAGAAGGTATATTTGAGAGGGAAACTGTCAAGGTTATTTCTATTTTAATCCATTGACAGGCTAATATAAACTGTATAAAAATTCAGGAATCAAGAACTGCTGCAGAACAGGCTAAAACTTCAACAGCTTGTGGGGGAGGATAGCCATAGGCTCAGTGAACAGGCAGGCACCCTCATATGTGCTATGGAGGGCAACACAAAGTGTGGAAAACAAGGCCAGGTACGCATGACAGTGCAGCAAAGAATCTCCTTATGGCCTATGCTGCAGCTACCCACAGAAAAATGAAGCAGAAACAAAAGACAAGCCCTGTTGTGGTTTCACCATAAAGATGAATCTTGGAATCTGCTCATCATTAACCTGTGTACGGTAACTGAAAAAAACAGGTATAATCATATTTTTATTGGGTAAATGAGATTTACTGTTATATTTTCTGTTCCCATATTATGTATCTAATCCTATAGAATTTGTCTATTTTTTTATTTTTTCTCCTCTGTTGTGTTGTTTGCTTTTTTTTTTTTTTACCTTCTCTTTAATTCCATCCTAACTTTTCTCATACTAAAACACTTAGTTCTTGTTTGGGCCTTGATTTGTTTTATTTCTTAATGCCCCAAAGGTCATAAAGGCCATTTATGCAATTATTCATGTAACCATTGGATAAAGAAGCTGAACAGTTCAATTTAGTTGTGACTGCTTGCAAGTTAACAATTAAGAACAGCTATAAAGTCCAGTGAACACAGGGCCTCCTGCTTCTGTAATATCTATAGTATCAGTTACGGGAAAGGAGTAAAGGAATTTTACCTACTTGGAAAAAAGTACTGTTCCAGAATGAAGTAAAAAACCAGTTCTTC
>VYXH01004149.1:604113-646720 GCA_013397275.1 Burhinus bistriatus
AAGAAAAAAAAACCCCGTTTTCCCCCCCCCCCCCCCCCAGTGGCTATGGTCCTCTCTGAATAAAATCAACATTCTCTTTCTTACTATTATTGTTTGGCTTTTAGCTACTATGACTTTGTTTATCTTCCTTATAAGGAAAACTATAAAAGCTAATCTTAATACTGAATTTTACAATGTTTACTGAGCTGCTTTTTAAAAATTTTCTGAGCTTGTAAAAGTATAATTATCGTATCCTAATAATTATAACAGACGACATTTCTCTTCCTCTTCACAGTGTTTGATCTAAACTGCAAATTTCTGATCTTCTTGTCAAAGCCAGAGCTGTTTTCTTGGGAATATTTTGAACTTTGATGAAAGTTTTATGACACTTCCAACAAAACATGCTGCTCGTTAAAGTTTTATATAGAGAGAGCTCTATCTGCATTGTTTTGGAATTGTAAATATCACATAATTGTCATCAATGAGTAGCTGATGAAATACCTGTTCCCAGAAGCTTATATCTGCAGACAGGAGTTTGTTGTCTCAGACAAATACGTGCTTTTGCTGTCCCAGAGTACCAAGACATGGCTCTTTCCGTTCTGTCATGCTGATGGTCCCAGAAGTCAAACAATGATGAAACTGGTGATTTATTTATAACGTTTTGCAAGGCGTTTGCAGGGGAAACAAATTTTGTAGTCTTTAAATATCTTATTCACTCTTTCTCGTTCTCCCACGAGGTACCAGGAGATTAGCGTCCCATTAGTTTCCTTCATACAGTTTTTATGACTCAAAACTTACACATCTGTCTTTGGATAGTAATGGATAGCTCCTCAGCTATATGAACGTTAACTGCAGCATTGTTTGATAATAGGACATCTATCTCAGACAACTGGCAGCTGACACAACTACTAATTCTCCTTAATATTTGAACCTCAGGGAGTCTTCCTAAAATGAATGAAAAAGAAGGCTGTAAATGTGTATTTATTTTTTTTTAAGATTATTTCAAAAACTTACTTGACACATGTTAGTTTCAAATCACTTGGTATTTCCTGTAGTTTCTCTGATAATTGTGGAGGGAAAATGCCTTTAATGAAACAGTGTTTCCTTTCAGAAGCAGTTGGGTAATTTGACTCCCAGACAGCATGAGGTTTTATCTTGTCATTATGAAGATATAAAGACATTACTCAGACAAATTGTTTTTTTAAAGAGACAGTCTAATTAAAAATTAGAACATTATTATTTAATATTATCTAATTAGAACAGATGCCATTTTTCTTCCCTTCTAGCTGCATGAGGAATACCTGACTGTTGTCCTTCTGACTCCATGGGATGTGCGCACACCCAGAGGAAGCAGATCATTGATCTCAAAGGCTCTGTACACCACGGAAAACCAAAAGTGGTGACCCAGGTGAGTTAAATGGAAGCTAGAATGTTTTTTCTCAGATGGGATGTATACTTTGCATATTGGCAAGTAGTATTTTTCCTGAATCATCTCCTGAAGGTGTGTTTTTTGTCTTTATTGACAATGTAGGGAACCTAGGGAAATTGTGTATGAATTTAGCTGAGTTAAGTGTCTAGAGTTAGGTGATGTGGATACCTCTTTAACTCGTAAAAGTAGAACATAGATGTTCATTTAAATGGTAGTGCTGTCAGAGCTACAAAACAATGATAATCACAATATAATTAGAATCCATATAATCAGAAAGTTATGTATACAAAAGTGTTAGAATGACAATAAACTTCAGAAAGACAGATTTAATAAAATGAGGGAGCTCATCAAAAATGCCCTAAGGAAAAGTAAACTCCTTGGATATGGCATTTATTCTACTTAAGAAAACAGTAATAGCGTCTCAGGAGGTGTTGTATTGCTGAACAAAATGAGAAATAGGGAGAAACTTAAATAGCTAAATAATAGATTTCAAATGATTGAACCAAGAAGAAATCCTTCAGAATCTGACCCACTGTAGCCAATAAAAAGAAAAATAAAATAAATAATAGTTAGTATCTATCAGGAACACAAGAAGGCCCAAAACAAATTTCCAGAGTAACTAATGAAATGCATAAAAAGAAACAAAGTCTGTCTTTAAATACATATATGAAAATAGATGGAAACACTAGAATTGATGGACAAAAACCTGTTTTGCTAGTAAAGGTGAAGTACTATCAGAGATTCTGTCAGAAAAAAGGTAAGGAAACAAAACTGTTAGATCAGTGGGGACAGATACTAGGCATAAAGTTATTCTGACTGAACTCATGAAATGTCTGAATATTCAACAAAATATCCAATCTTTTACCAGTCGAGAGGACTGAAGAACTTTGGTTATATATGTATTTAAAAGGGTTTTTAACCTACCGGTAAGATTACAGCTCTCCTCGTTAATTATCACTAAAATACACTCATAGAATATCTGTAAAATCATGATGGAAAAAGGTCTAACCAGGACAGTGATTTGGAAATTGAAATTGTGCTTCAGTAATTGTTCTGTATTTCTTTGCATTTGTAGTGGATGTAGGAGTACTGAATGAATTTGACAAGAAGCAACTGAGCAAGTTCAGCAGGCATGGTTAAAAGGTTAGTAAAAGCTCTGTAACGAACAGATAACAGAGGCATGGGATACACAACAATTTTTGAAACATTTGATATTTCTGCATGAAGTTTGTTGTTACAACAGAAGTATTGCGTGGGGTGCTGGAATTCAGAGTTATTCAATAGTGTCATTAGCAATGTGGTGAGTATGCTTAAAAAACATGCAGATAAACCTCAGCCTGGCAAACACACTCGGGGATTCAGAACTTTAAATGACTATGACAAGTTGGGGTAACCCTCTGAAGCAAGCCAACCACACAGAAGATACTGCCGATAAAAAAATATGGTAAGAAATGACACTTGTACAGTAGTAATTAACTTCAGATGTGAATGACAGGAAAAACAGGGTGCATGAGTGTTTAAGGAGAAGAATTTACCATAGATCACAAGGCATGAAGGATTTACCAATGAAGGTATCTAGGTGAACCAAGACCAGGGACAGCAGATGTAATTTAGAACTCATTTAGCAACTAAAGGGGGTTACACAATGGAAAACAGAGTCTGAATATAAAGTAAGGCAGGAAAGATGGCAAGATTACAGAACAACTTACAGACTTCCAAACTAACTCTTTCACCTCACTTAAGTCACTGCCATTGTAGAAATCACAGAAAAATCCTTTGCTGAATGAAGCTTCAGGCAAAAAACAAACAAGATATTAGAATGCATAAGGGCAGAATGGAAGGAAATAATCAGGAAAATATTGCAACGTATGTCTGTAAATGAGTGGTGAAGGTTTATTTGAGTTATTATGCTCATATCTCTAAGTATTGAAAATTATTTGACTCACTGAAACATTCTCTTTTATGAAAAGAGTTTGAAAAAACTGAGAGGACTGTTTTAGAGAAGAAATAAACAGTACAGTTGGGAGAAAGGTATCTTAGAATTCATTTGCTTATTTAAGTATTCAAAATACTGAATTAGGATGAAAAATATATAGCACAAGTATTTTTGCAGTAAATACTGAAAACTCATTTTAGAAACACAGATGTGTTTCCAAAATGGCAAATGGTCCTAGGTGTTGATAGCTTTCCTTGTGATGTTCTGTAATCCTAAATAAGGAAACTCTTCCATGTTCTTTTCCTTAAATTTGCTGTACCGGAAGTGTCTGCTTATTAAGAAAAATGCCGAGATCTCTGAGTACTGAAAAATTCCTGCAGTTGCAATACCATAGCCTCTGATAACTAGGGCCATTTTGGTTTTGGTGAAATTAAGGCCATAGAACTATAAAACACAGATTTTTAACCTTGGGTTAGAAGACATGAAACTATTAATGAACATCAGACAGGAGTCTGCTTGAATCATGTTTATCTTCTGGATAGGTGATCTAGGCGTCGCTATTGGTAATTATTGTAGATATCTACTTCTAATGAAGCACAATATTAAAAAAAAAAAGTTAAGTAAATTAAAATCTAAGGATGCAATGCAACATCATTCAAGGACTGTAATACCTAACTATTCAGATTTTTTTCAAGTAGTTGTCTCTCGAGTGTAGCATGACTGAAAACAAAATATTTAAGGAGGAAAATTCATACTGCAGCTGTGAAATATTTTAAAGCATAATTTTGAACCTCTTTAAAAGAATCACTTCAGTGTTAAGTTTTAACCAGGTACATACATGTACATATATTCACAAAAATGTGTGCATTTATATATGCAAATACACAGTCACATAATATTTTATAATACAGATACAATTATATGACACTTGTTGTGGGCAAAAATAAAAAAAAAAATACATTCCTGACTTGTATTGATAAATTTAAATGCTTTATTGGCCATGTCCTTCCTTTCATTACCTTTTTCTCTAAAGCATAATAGGAACAATCTTACATTCTTTCCATGCCCACAAGTCCCACCAATGGGAGTTAGGGATGGTTAGCTATTTCAGGTGCAGCCTTGCTGCAAGCACTGTTCTGCTTCAGGCTTAAGAAGGTTTTTCCCCTCTGTCTGAAGGGCTTATTGAAAAAAAGAAATGAGAAGCTACTTAACTCATCCAGTTCACTGTTGTAATTAAAAAAAAAAAAAAAAAGATGTTACAGAAAGTCAAGTTGAAGTGCTATGAACTATGTTTGTTTGCCAAATGAAGCTAAAATAAACACTATCTGCTTTATTTCAAAAGCCTGACACAACCTTTGTATTTAGTCTCTGCGACCTTTTCCAAACTCCTAGTGATCTTAGGTAAATGACTCTCTTACGTTATATTATTCTGTATCGACTGCTTTGGACATGATTGACTAAAACACGAGGATGCAAAAATATTACTATAAAGACTATACCCCTCTATAGATATTACATGATGGGTATGTCCCAAATGAGAAAAATGTCAGCTTCATAAAAGTGCAAAAAGTAGAAGTAAAAGAGGATGAAGTACCACGTCACAGCCTTTTAGCCTAAAACATGAAGTTTATAGACATCTACTTTGTAGCTTACAAGGGTGAACTGCCAACACGTATAGAAAGTAGTCATAGCTGAAGTCATGAGTTGACTCAGTGGAGCTTGGGCAGTAATGCTGCAATGCTTCCAAAGCATTCTCTGAAGGAAATCTATGTATGGGGGAGATGTAGGATGAAATGGTGGTAGAAACTGAAATTTGGTACTCAAAAACTGCTTGAGTCTGCATTTAGGCATCAAAATAATGATTTGGTTTTCAGAGATGCTGAGTATCTGCTTGCCTAATTAGAAAAAGAAATGTGAAATACCTCTGAAATCAAAACACTAAGTTAGACTCGCAAGTTTAGATACAGGTAAACAACTTCAGATATACAAAGGACTCAGTTCTCTGGGGTGTAAAGGAAGAAACAAAGTAGAGGTAGATATTCAACCTATGCTTAAGAGTATGGTATCCAGTATAGCCAGTGTATTTTCCTGCCTGTATCTAATGCTTGGTATCTAGCGAGATACCCATTTGTAAGGCCATATGACCCTCCCTGTATACCACAGACTTTTATATATAAAGTGTATATGTAAGATGTTTTACAGTCTGCTTCAACATAGAAACAAAGTTAATTTTTTTAGAAGATTCATTATAAAGGTCAAGATTGAAAGCTGTCTCAGGATAGAAGTGGGGCCACAAAGTCAACTCACTGGAGTCTGGAAAAAACACGACTGCAGCACATTTGTGCCACACATTTGAATTTCACATCGATAGTTTTCCGAGTAGGCATATTCACAAGACACAGTGCCATGCAAAGGTAGTCCTAGAGGCAGCATAGTTGCCTGGTATAGATGTGCTCTGGGAGCACATACCTCACTTCACCCTTCACCTTCATCTATGGAAGCGTTCCTGGACATTGTCAGTGGTATGCCAACAATATTATGGTAAGGTGCTGCACGATAGCTTGGGAACACCTTATGAAAGGCAAAACTGTATGAAACTGTACTTACAATCTCAAAGAGTGGATAAATTTATTATAATTTCAGTATGATAAAATAGAAGCTAGCACTTGGGCAATTTTTAATGCAATTCAAAGTGAAGAAAACGTGTATATTTACTTGTGTGTTCTAGGGACTAAGTTCCACATAATTCAGCTTGCAATTTCACTATTAAAAATTACTTTGAGTGAACTGCTGAAGGAAACTTGAGTCAAGATTTGATCTGAAACAATTGCAAGTCTTCTAATGGTTGGAAGGGTCACAAAGGCTAAATCACTTCGTTCACTTCCCCCTCCCGCCTTTTTTTTCCCCAGCAATGTGGTTAGTGTAGATGACCTCACACCACAAGGGCACACAGATTTGGAATAACTGGCTTCTATGCTGAGAGTCTAGAATTGCCAGATTCCTACCATATTACAAATGCAAAAACCGTGCTGAGGGATATATCATGCAAAATATGACTAAAGTAAACATGTTTTTGTTTGTACCTCTTGAAATTAGTTTATCTTTTAATATCAGGACTTCTTGTCACTGCTTTCTACTGTGTACTTAATGTGCTGGAAAGATATTTAATGATGGACGGTTTAAAGCTAGCTGGCTTGTGACAGATTCATAGATGTTAGAATTACAGCCATAATTAATAATAATTTGAAATAATTTGACTTGAATGTGCATGCGCCTGTAGTATAAGACCCTGATTTTGGAAGTAGATCAGACCAGTTAGTATATTATGCCCATCTGTTTGTAGTGAAATGACCAAAACTCTGGTTATTCTGGAGCATGCCACAGTTCCCAGTTGATACACATGCCTAATTTCCCTTTCAGCTGGAGCCAGAAAATAAGGGTTAGGGAATGATGCGTGACCCAAACCTGTCTGATTATAAAGTCAGAGTATGATTGGAAGGTGGAACCAGACTCTTAGAGGTAGTAAGGAATTGTCCAGTAACATAGTTTTAGTCTCTGTGGACTTTTAGCTCCGCCTGTGTAAATTACTTTTGGGGATTGCTGCTAATGTCAGTGGACATCTGAGTGTTTTTTAAAAGAGAATGCCTTTGCATACAAAACCAGCACCTCTGGCTGAGAAACTCCTGGGCCAGTGAATGCTGGAAGTTAATGCCACCATAGTGTTGTCTGGTTCTGCATGGGGGGCTCTTCTCTGGCGATTCCCACCTTTCCACTGTTGCGAAAGAGACCACTGAGCTAGAAGTTCATTCAGAGGAGCCCAGGAGAGTTGTTCTTATGTCATGATCTTAGAGGAAAAAGGACGTGATCATACCGTGATACCCAAGATTAAAAATTTCCACATGCACTTTATTTTTGGTATTCTCAATGTTCCTATGGAATTGGCTGCTGAAGTCTTTCAAGAAGCATGGTCCAAAAAATATCTGTGAAGTTATGGCTGTGAATGCTAACTGAAAAAAAATTATGGGGAACAGTTAGTGTGTGAATGTTTTTTAGTTACGCATCTCCCTCACAACTACATCATAACTTGTTGCGGAGGCGGGTAATGCGGACTTAATATCTATAGAAGATGGAATGGTATTATTGAATCTGATATCTGAGAACTGTTTGATGACTTATATGAAGTTCTAGAAGTGGGAGTTATTCTAATTCTTTTTAATGATATTCTCTTTGCTTGACTGGATATTGAAAATACTAAAGGTATGATCTCATATGCTGCTGCTCTTCAGCGTATGCCTCACGAGCTCAGCACTGGGCTCTTCTCTCCAGGCCGCATGGCTGCTGTAGGCTGCTGTGGAGCCACACTGAGAAGTGCAGAAATCCCAGCACGAGCTTGAGAGTTTCCACTTTATTTTCAAAACTGTGAAAACTGTGTTCCCAAAGCCTTTGCTTCTTTCACTGACTGTAGTTACTGAGCTTCCATTTAATAGTTCACGAGAAAACAGTGGTCGGTGAGGTTTGGGGGTTTTGGTTTTTAATTTTTGCTACGCTGTTGGCAGGGAGCACAGCTTATGTGCTGTTTTTAGATTCAGCAAGAACCTCATAAAATACATTCTTACAAGCCCAGCAATATATATTTTTGTTGGGAGCTCTAACTCCTGCTTTTGTGTAACAATAAGCTGTAGCACTGGAGCCTTGCCTTAATCTGAGGAGGTTATGAACCATGCCAAAATTAAGGAGAAAACAACTGAAATGCAGCTGAGCTATGGTGGTGTTGAGTGATCTTGTGTCATGACCTCATAGAAGAGGGGAGATTGCTGATAGACGAAGCACTGCAATGAAGTCATCTCTAGAATTTGGGATATTGTCTTTAAGGGAAAATTGATTAGATGTTTATTGAAATAAACATGCTGCAGGCATACCTGGAGCATAGGATTTGCTACCGACTCGTGTAAAAGGCAGTTGCTGTCAGTAGAGTGTGCAAGATTTGAAACACAGGTATGCAGTAAGTCTTAATCCTTGAGCTGAAAGGAGTATCTTTAAAAGAGAGAGGGTTATTCTGTCTCTGAAACTGTTCAAAAAAACATATAGCAATTCCACTTTCCTTTTCATGCAATTTCTCAAGTCCATAAACTCTGTAATTCGCAAAATAAAATGTCGGGAGTCCGTTTTAAGTTTTTTCCATTAAGTTTGTTTATACAATGAATTTCAGATGCTCACTGCTCTTTGAAAATTATTAGAACCAGTTCTATTAAGTGTAACTTGTCGGTGAAGGAGGAATAGCTAGCAATTCCTTAATGATGCTGGTGATCATATTACCTCATATCTGCAACATAGCAGTCCTGAAATGGTCATGAAGTCAGAATAGTCTTGCATCCTTTTTTGTAAGCCTAGCGATTAGATACAGCTTTTGCTATTCTGAGATCCTGGCAGAGTATTTCTGAACCGCAAACTTCAATGCTTCTTAGTCTTTCATAATTACTCTGCTATAACTATACAGGATTCTAGCATATTTCTTAAAATAATAAACACATACAAGATGGAAGTCTCTCTCAGAATGCTGTTAGATTTGGGACAGTTAGACACTTATTAACTTTGTTATTTTAGGCTTCGACCTATTATACTTTACCTTTTCACTATTACTAGAATAAATACATTCCGTTAGCACAATTGTGTATAAATGCTATTTTATTTAAGATATACAAGCATTTACATTACTTTGACACTTTCCCATCTTCTGACAAAGACTAGCTTAAGCACTACCTCCTTTCTTCCATGACATTTTGTCACCATCAACAAGAGTTTCAAAAGGTAGGACCTCACTGATGTAGAGTTCCTAGTACAAGAGTCCTACAGTGTTGAGAGGCTATGTGGCTGATTTTTGGGCTGGCCAGTGTCTGAAAACATCATCCTGGATAATTCAGTAATATTCCAGAAGATATATTTTAATATAGAAGCATACTTCTCCCCCAAGCCCCACGAATGCAGATCTTTTTGGACTAGGTACAGCAGGACTGTTATGGTAGACAATATTGTTAGAGATGGATAACAAAGTAACCACTTTCGTGGTGTAATGCCATCAACTGGGTTACATCACAAATAGGACTTTTCAAGTTTATTTTCAAAACCAGTAAATTTGAGAACAAACATGGGGCAACTGCTGAGTTTATTTAAAGTTAAGAAAAATCATGTTAAAATTCCATCAGTTATACCATTTCAGTTTATCTCTATTCACTGAAAGTGAAAAGTTTTGATATATCCAGAAAGTTAAAAAGCCAAACCTCGCAGCCTTTGATACAGCATGCCTGTTTCTCGTGTCTTCATAATATGGAAAGTAATCTTGTATTCTTATAACCAGGAGGCACTTTGAGGACAGTCTCCTGGGATTTGGAATATAACAGGAAATTTCAGTTTTACTTGTTATTTCATTTTATGACAGCCACAACAAATAACCTAAGGTAGCTCTCCTCTTCGAAAAGGGAAGCCAATTCCCAACAACAGATGTGGTTTTTGTAGTGCTCCTGCCAGGTATGATTTGGATAGCACTCTCAGCCTCTCAGAAACTTTCTCCCTTTTTCTGAATCATCTCTGGCATTGTGTTCTATAATGTTATTGTAGCTCAGCGTGGCTTTGGCCAAAAGTTGTGCTGAAGCCTCTTGTTTCCCCTTGATTACAGTTACTATTATTATTTTTAATTTCTATTTACTGATGGAGAAACTTAGTTTCTTTATTGTTCCCTCCTATGGTTAAGCCTTTCTGATGAAATCCAGACTTCCATCTGGCATGGACTAGCGTAGGTCTATAAAAGCCAGTGTTGATTTACACCAGAGAGAGGAACCTTGCTCAGAAAATGATTGGGAGTTCAGATCCTCCTGAGTCAATTTGCTATGTTTTAGTAAGGTCCGTTCAGGTTTTTTTGTTGGTGATGTTTTATGCATCAGAAATAATACAAAGAATCAATTTGTCACTCACTTTCCTCATCCCCTCATGGAATAAGTACCACCATGGTGTTCCGTACATACATTTGTGAGTTTTAGCTGAAGATGAATATAGTAGTTTCTTGACTAACTTGCAAGAATTAATTTGTGCAGCTGGCACAACTTGCAGTTGTTTTTCTTCCTGATTGGAGACAGATATCTGTATCCCATTTTACCTTTCTGAAACTGGAGACACTGTAATTGCCACAGCCAGTGCAAAAGAGCGATTTTATAAGTTTGGGATTGGATTAGAATGGTGTGTAAAAAGTTGTTCAAAATTTTATTTCATGAAAAGCCTCTAAATTTCAGTGACTGAGTTACTCTGGCAAAACGTGAATGATTACCCTAGAAACAGGAGTATCGTATTTAAGCAATTTGATTAAATGTTAATCAAGAGAGTCTATCTTTTGTTGTTAAGAGAACTCATATTTGGTTAGAAATCTTCACCTTCAAATTTGCTTGGCTGTTACTCAAAAAAAATTTTTTTTGTTCTCCCTGCCTTCTCATTTCACTTCCAAGTTTTACACATTTTGCAAGTGAAACACTGTTCAAGCTTTCATGTTTTGATAGGATGTTTTTCATGCTTTGATATTACTGAAGGTCTTTTTAGTAACCTGTAAACATTTATTTCTTAAAATGTGATTTTTTCTCATGTTTTTGTCATACTGCAAAAATTACAGTTGCACTGTAGGTTGCCCTTTACATTTTTTATCTACTCAGAGTATCTAAACAATTCTACAATTCAGTATTGTGTAAGTGTATTGTACCAATATGTTGAAAGACTTAGCTAACGTGATAAGAAATAGAACAGTATTATTGTGATAGTAAAAATAGGACTTCTTCAATACAACATTAACTATTAATATTTTACTTGCATGTGTCAGCAGAAGTGAGTTTACCTTCTAAAAACTGTAACATGTGTGTACGATTGAATTTTTGTAATCAACTGGCACTTCATTAAAACTAAATTGTATTAACATCTAGACATACTTAATGCTAACTATTACAGAAATTCAGCAATTATCACTAGAAATATTAGTCACATTTGGAAGACAGATAAATAATAAATAGAAATACCATTTCTCCCTTTGATTAAAACTCAATGAAGCATCTAATGTAGCCTCTTGCACTTTATTTTAGACGTTAGCAAATGGCTTTAAGAGGTATAATCAAAGTTCATGTGCTTGCCATAATGGCAGCATCCTTCTTCTCTATGCAATGGAGCACTACAGCATCAAATACTTACTTGTGATCTTGCTTTCTGTGTGGGGCTCCCACAATATCATTAAAAGCATTCAACCTAGAATGAAAGTAAGATTTGCAAAAAAGATTTACAGCTTGTAAATGATACTTTTTCCCTAAGTGGCTTAACCTTCAGGAAACCCAGTAATTCATAGATGTCACTTCTGAGTTGGCTTTATTCCAAAGGGGAAAGGAAAATATGACTACTGCAGCACCGTCTATCAATCAGATATGAATCCCTCTAATATATTGCAAATTAAACCACAAGTACTTTTTCTAGGCAATTAATTTGTGTGCAAGTCTAGATGTAATTCAGCTTTAGAAACGTCTTAAGAATAGAAGTCATTAGCAGTGATATAGAATATTTTTCTTAATATTTAGGTCCTGTGCGGAAAACCTCCCGTCATTCTAGTTCATTGTTTTCTTTTGTTGTGAAGTATTTTAGTGACTTTTAAAACAAGGAAATATGTACAAAAGTTAATAAAGCTACTCTACGGCCAGGCAGATGAAGAATTTGCAGTACAATTCCTTGAGATTAATCTTAGAAACATGTGCATATGCAAATATACACACCATACTGGTTGGCTTTGAAATTTTATGTTCTTTAAATTCAGAATTTTGAAGTGCAGTGAAAGAAAATGAAAAAGTAAAATCTCTCTTGACCAAAGTAAAAGTGTGTAATGTACATTCTCTGTAGATCCTATGACCCCCAGCAGTTTCATGCCCCACCTGACTTGATTTTAACTGAAGATGATTATTGGCACAAACACAGTGTATCTGGCACATATGTTTGAAAAGACCAAAGTAGACTTGAACAAATGAGAGACACAATGGCTTATGGATCTTGGACATTTTAGGAGACGGTTGCAGAGAAGGAAGGACTTCCCTTGTGATCTATTAATTTTTTTCCATAAGTTCACTGCCCAAGGCATAATTTAAAATGTTTCTCTGACATTAGATCTGAGTAGGAATATTTTGCCCTTTTTCTTTTTTTTTTTTTTTTTAAGTGACGTATGTGTGGCTGTAATTAGACTGGTGATGCAGTCATGATTGGCAGCTGTCGGCATAGCCTCTGCAAGGTCTGTTAGTGCTGCATACCTCTATCACACTTTAAATATTTTCGTCGCTTTGCTTAGGAAAGTACAAAACAAGAGAAATGGACTTCACTGCACACTAAGTTAATAATTTTATATCCTATATCTGTTCTGACATGGTGCTGTTTCCACTAGGCTGAGTAAGAGAATGGAGCATTTATTTTAAGTTTAAGAATATGAACTTTAAAATTACATCTGAGTGGTAAATACTGAGGAGGAAGAGGAACTACTTAAACTAACGGATAATACTGGCTTAAAGGTTTCTGTTAGCTATCTATAATGGAAATGAAAGGAAAAAATTATTTGTCTACCACCTACTTATTCCTAATTTGATCACAAAGATTTATGTGTTTATTTGCTGCCTTTTAAAATCATTCTTTATTGCTAGAACTGGACTGTACGGGCCTTTTGTCTGCTAACATGTCAGCTTGCACAGGCTCAGCATATTGACCTAAATTTGAAGTCAGAAATGTTTGCCCCGCACAGTTAGGTACTAACAGTGGTTTTGTCTCTATTTGGGTTTCTGTTATGTTTTGCAGTTTAGGGTATGTTCTGTTTTCTAGAGTCAGTGGAGACATGTGAAATATGGTTTTTTGGGTTGTTTGTTTCCTCCCCCCCCCATATTGAGGGACCTCAAACAGCGCTGATATCCTTGATATCTCCTGCTCGACTGCTTGTTGTGTATTACCTGCAAGTTTTAGGTTTTGGCCTTTCATTATGGGTCCTGTGTTTCTTGTAGTATGTTAAGTGTTTGATAAGCCATGATGAACAGTGGGTGCAGTAAACACCTGTCCTGGAACCTCTGCAACTAGAAAAGAAAATTACATTTAGAAAATGAAGACAGAGATAACTTCCTATTAAACTAATATGCTAGTAATCAAGATTTTCCAAAGATTTTTTTGTTTTACTTCCCACTCGTGACCAAACCCCAATGTACATTAAATGGTGTACGCTGCAGTCACAGCAGTGTATGTATTCCTTCATTTGGTGGCAAATAACTAGAACTTTAAGTTTTCTGAAGTAAAAAATGTCGTTTTGTGTAAGAGATGCATGTGAAACAAATAGATTAATAACAGAAAAGGTGCTAAGAATAGGAAGCCATAGAACTCTGTAAAAAGCGGGAGAAGTGTTGAATGATAGAAGCTGGCTCTTGAACCGGGGGCAGAGAGAAACTCACACAAAAAAGAACAACCCTAGCTTTACTGAAATGAGAATCTGAGTAAATCACTTCAAAATCAAGAGCAGCTACATGTGAGGTAATGAATGTGGTCAACATTACAATTTTTGGCTTCCCCACAGGTTGCTCTAGATCCTAGGATAGCAATTTTTGTAGCAGTAGGCTGCAGTACCACAACAGGGCTGTCACTGATTTTTCTGTGTTGCTTGCTTTTATAATTTATCCAATATCTGAGCCTTGCAAACTCTCCTGTTCAAGCTTTGGGAAAATACAAACTTCTGAGGTTTTGGTGGAAGTTTGCTATGTATTTTTTGCCTTCTACCTGAACCAGTGCTGACTCACTTTTAGATCACATCCTCTTGCAATATTTTTGAACACTAGTGACCATTTCATTGAGGCTTTTTAAGAATCTCTTCTACACATATTTTTATAACATGTCATAAGCACGCTGTATTGTGACTTGTTTATGTAATAATGTCATAAGGAATTATTTCACCTCCTTCTAAAAAGTTAAGTAGGAGTGGTGGAAATTTTATTTAAACATTTTCATTTTGGAGATGAATATTCTTTGAAACAAGCTTTCTGTGACAACGAATCAATTTTGAGTGATAAAGTTTTATGACACAATTTTATGTTAAAATGAAAGATACTGACTACTTCCCTTTTTTTAGAAAAGCGAATAGAGTGGACTTGGCATGAAGCTAGATTGGCAGAGACCCAAGGCCAATTATCCGTGTCTAACTACCTGCCTTAGGTTTCCCAACTCCCAGACAAATATCTTAGCTATTTGCTCTTATGGAATAGTGTTGTGGCTTTGCTCCCTTTTGCTTTGTTTCCATTTTCTTCTAAAAATATGATTTTTTTTCCCTGATGCATTGAGAGGAATAAATAGAGGGAAACAACAGTATCTGGTGTGGGATGGAAAACATGCTTATTGTACACCAATAGTTAAGTGTGTGTAAGTGTAGCAATACGTACAAACACCTGTAGTAAGTGGAAAAATAGCTTTTCATTTTCACACAGCTTTTGCTCTTTATTGGAGAATGAAATGAAAGAAGAATGGAGACGGAGCAATGAAAAGCTAACACAAAGCTAAAACCTGAAATAGTTCATCTTCTTTAAGCCTTGAAGAGCTTCAAACAGAATTTATTTGGTAACCTTAGTGCACTTTCTTAAATTGTAAAATAGAAAATATATTTCTAAAAGGCACTGAGATTTCTTTCATATGAATGTATCTGGGTGGTGTGATTTGTTGCAGCGTGTCACAATATAAATTTTCCCCTCTGGTTTATTTAATGTTGTAGGGTACACCAATGTAACATATTACTTAGGAAGACATGGATTAATGCATCTGAAACATGTTTGAATTTTCCTTTTTAAAGACTGACTTGACTGCTATAGGCAATGAGTAGATATAGCTAAAGGTACTTTTCATTCAGTAGCAAAATGCTCTAATAAAAGGGTTGAAATTATTATACTCTGTGGTAGCATATAGGTACCATGAGTCTAAGCAGACACACAGTGTCAGTTTTGATTTCGCTATTCTTCATTATTTTTCAGTATTAAAGTCAAGAGCTTATTGCTGATGAAAGTGAGCATCAAGCAGTGAAATGTCAAGTTTCTAAACTGCTACCTCCCAATGAAGTTTCCTCCCTTTTTGTCTGTCTTGAAGAAAAGAGAGTAAGTGGGTAGAAGGCTGTTGTGCTGTCAGTTATAAAGAGGAGGCTGAGCTCCATGCAGGGTTTCTGCTAGTTTGCTGCTATTAGGATGCTTTTGCTAGTCAGGTAGGAGAGGTAGGCTTGACATCAGGGAAACAGAGACTTTAAAAAATGCAAGATTAATAAAACTTTGTAAGATATTTGGATGTCTGGCTCTTTAGGGGCAAGATAAGTGGCCAGCACGTGGTAGAAAACCAGTAAGAAGGTTTAGGATGATGAAGGTGATAAAAATAAAGAATGCTGCTGCTTGTTAAGTTGCTGTCAGGCCTCTGTGGAATATCTTGTTTCCTAATCGCTAGCAGATTTGTTATTTTCTCTACCCGCATGCTGCAGTAAACAATCTCAAAGTAAATTTGCAGGACCCTTGCTAATGTGTGTTATACACCAAAGGGTGTACTTGGCTGAAATAAAGGTCTTGTTTCCTACGTATTGAAAGTCTGCCTTCTATTGTGATTATATTTGTGTTTCCTGGGAAGAAGAATAAGGATTTTTTCTCTGGTAGAGAAGCTTCTAAATAAACAGAATGATGTACTTACAGTGTAAACCACCCTGAAGTGATAAAGCCTTTGTGCCATTGCAATCATTGCATTCTGATTCTGTGTCCTGCTGTTACTAACCAACCTACACCATGTTGTGGGTGAAATTTGCTAGCTTAGTTCATTGGTTTCCAGTTTTAGAAGAGCAGAAACAATATATATCTCAAAAGTTAATAATGAAAGTCATCTACAGATGAATGATATTTTAAACATTTGTCAATGTCAGACTGATAAGTCTTTCAGAAATGTCTGTCAATAGTGAACAGATTGAAAAAAAAATGTGTTTGCTCTTATATGATGGTGGTTTTGGGAAACAAAATATAAGATATATAGAGAGATATAAGCTTAGAAAATGAACACAAGAGTTTCAGTATGTTGTTTAAATTTAATGTTTATGTAATTATTTAATGTTACATTATTTTGTGGCCTCAGATGAGTGATCTATGCCTACAACAATTCTTAAAAACCCCACAAATGTCGTCTTCCCCTGCCTCCAGTTCTCAGCTGTGCATTTGACTGAATATAAAGGGTCGGGGGGGAACAGTGAGTGAATAATACATCATTTTCCAGGGGACAAAACAAAAGAGCAAGCGCACGTGGACGCTCTTCTTATAGCTTTGTTTACTTAGAAACTTAGGCCACAGTTTTGCTTGCCTGGTTAGCTGGTTCATTTACATTTTTGTTACTTTGAATTGTATTCTCCTAAGCATATGCACTTTCTGTACTCTAGAGACTGATGTTGAATCTTAAATAATCTGCTGCTGCCTGTCTGGACTGCAATCCGTTATGACCAGAATCTGAATAATCAATGAATTCATAAATTCTTGTGTGTATATTGAAGCGGTAGATATTAATCAGAAAGTAATTTCTTATGAATAAGATAATATTAGTTAGTAGTCTGTCAATCATCATGTTCCATGTACGATTAGAACTTCATATCGAAAGAGAGAACAGCCATCTTAAGAGCAGAAGCGTTTTTTTATAAAAATCATAAGAGATTTAAGGGTTAGAAAGGTACTGTGAATCTATTTCATGAAAGCTAATAACATGATTATGTGTAACTAATAGATAACTTTCCATAACCTCCCAACAATTCCATTTATATTTAAATTGGAACACATCTGCAAGTTTGATCAGGTTGGTTCCTCCTCTGTTAGTCAGTATTAGAATAGGTAATATCCTGTCCAGATTTGAATCTCATCCTCGCTCTTGTTTGTTTATAACCTGTATTTTGTTTCCCGTTCAAAAATTCTTAGCACTTTTGAAGATACTTGGCAGTGCTGATTTTTGACCTTAATGACAGATTGTCTTTTCAGTAAGCTATGAATGCAATAACTACATTATTCTTAAGTGAGAGGTGTATTTTAAGTACAGATTTTCCCGTGAGACTTATCACCATAATAGACAGAAATTACCTATAAGAATTCTGTTACTAAGAAAGTAAGTTATAGATAAGTCAAGTAGGTACTGTTTCAAGACACTGAGATGATATGCATTAAAAAATTTTCTTATATCAAATGTTAATTGAGTGCCTCTGTACTACAGACGTGTGCTATAAGCATATATATAGTATGTGAGCATACATATATATGTGATATACTTTGCTAAACTAAATATATTGCTGTGTATAATTTTAATGTTACCTCGAACTCACAGTACAAAGGAGTTGGTATCGACGTTGAGCGCTGGAACTATATTTGAAAGCTGAAGTTACCAAAACAAATAGGAAAGAGAGACAGAATAACAGATACCTACCATGTTCAGGAAGAAGAGTTCTTTAGAAAAGTACGTCTGTGTTCCTCCAGCAGGATATGGGTTAGGTAGGAGATGGTCAAGAAAGGGTGAAATGACCCATCCACAGTGGGATCAACCTTTCCTTTACCGTAAATAAGTAGATTCCTCTAGACATAGGAAAATAGTAAGCAGGCTGAGCTGGAAGAGATCCTGACATTGGAAACACTAATTTGTTGCTGTCATTAAAACTGTGGTAGGTATTGCCTGTTGTGACAGAGAAGGACTTTCATTACCTCAGGATGTTTATGACTATTAGATCTAGACAGACTTGAAGCAATACCATGGCATAGAAGTCCAACTTCTCCTGTACAGAGATAGATGAAGTTACTAAGTTGGAATAAAATGTAAATAATAATACTTCTAGCATAGTTTACTTTGATGAGTTGCTTAGTTGCTTGAGCGAATCCTAGGTGATGATTGGAAGATAATCTATAAAAGGAGAGGCTTAAATGCTTTGGCTACTCTGGAATTTTCATGCAACAGAGGCTATCTTTCTTGTAACCTGTTATTTGTAAGAGCTTATACATGTTAACTAGTTGTTAAAGATTTGTGCATTTATATTGATGATAAATGTATACCATGGAGCATGAATGACTGTTGTCACCCTTGACCAGGCTAGGAAGAGAGCTCAGAACATACTCATTTTCTCATGTTACACTACAGCAAAAATATTCAAGACTTTATTTTGTTTATTAATTCCACATGCACCCATCTCCGTTCCCTTTCAGTGTTGACTTCAGTTCTGTTTTGCTTGTACTTTCGCATTCTGAAAATTTTTTATATATAAAGTGTATTAAAGAGTGTATGTTTCACCTTTGTTGTGTATGCTGAAGTTTGAACACTGGAAACTTCATTTGTGATATAGAAAAAAAACCCCTTCATTTATGATATAGACATGTGGATTAAAATTCCCTGTAATGAAATTCAGTTTCTTGTAGAAAAGTACGCTTACCTAAAAATCCTTGCCTCTGTGAAGAAATCTGATATGTTATGATTATTAATATGAAAGCATGTAATTAGACCAACTGGTACAGCAGAACTGAGTTTCTGAAACACTAACACCAGGGAATCTTCAGCTTTTCTAGTCAAGACATAATCTTGTGATTACTCTTATCTGATTCTGGAAATGTTCAGTACAAAATGGTACTGATGGGCTGCAGACGCAAGTGTACCTCAGTCTAGGGGTAGTGTAGGAGATGCTAAAAGTGACAAAAAAGAGAAACAAAGTGGAGTAGAAGAGGAGAATAATAGATGATCTCCATTGTCTAAGACTTGATTTGTTTATTTAATAGAATTAAAAGATTTTGAGACAAGTGCGTTGGTTGAATTAAAGAACTGGAGAACGAAAGCTAAAGACCCAAGTTGGTGTATACAAATTATAAACCTCTTGATTTTTCAGAGGGTTATAATTTCAAAATTGTTAGCAAGAATAATACATGCGGTTAAAAAACCCAACCAAACAAAAAAACCAACCAAACACAACACTCCCCCCCCCAAACACCCCAAAACCTCCCCCAAACTTTGTCAGGAGGCAAATTTAGAGCTGACACTTTTATTTAAGTGGTATATCATCTTGAAGTCTGCTGGTTAGTAATAAAAGTATGGTAATTATTAACTAAATGTAATAACTAATTACATTACTATCTCCCAACTCAGAAATACTTGTAATTATCTTTGCTGTCAGAGCAAGCACAGAGACACACAAAATTCCAGAGATTCAGAGCAGTTCCCAAAGAAGAAAACTTCAGAGAAGTTTTGACTTGCTTGTGCATTTGACATAGGCAACAGATTAGCAATCCGTATACCTAAATCACGGTTGTAATTGCCATGAAAAGCTTGTCAATGAGACTCCACAAGCAGCAGTTGCACAGCATCTCAGGAGAAGGGGAGATAAAGGGCCCATGTCAGAAGCTGCAGCACACGCTGGCACAGATTTACCACCCTTCCGTCATGGATCTGCATATGCCAAAATGACAATTTGGCTTTTGGCAAATGGGACCTACTCAGTGCATCTCCCAAGTGCTTTAGTTTGGAGGTCTGCCCTTTAACCACTTGGATGACAAATCTTTTGTCATCTTGTCAGGGAGAGTTATATATGCCAGCTCTGCTGGCTGTTTTTTGAATAGATAGGGAAAAAATTAAAGGAATTGTATTATAACACAATAATCATAATAATTATTAATATAAATCTATTATTCCTTGCAACAATAATTTCACAGCAACAAAGGTATGTTTTAATATCAGGTTGCCTAGAAGTGCTTAATCTCAGACCAATAATGAATGCAAAGTGAAGCAGTAAGCATGCTTGTTTGGATTAACCAAAATAATACCATTAAGTGTCTAATTCCATTTTTTCCAGCTAACTGATGGCCAGAATGAACTGTTATGTCTGAGGAAAATTTAAAAAGCAGATGAATTGCAGGTATAACCTCGTGTTCCAGAATACACACTTTATACATTCCTTTTTTCTGAAGAGCTCTGGCTTAAGCCCGTTACACTGTCTCCGGACTGCCTAGGTCTCTTAGACTTGTTTTCATCAAAGACTTTCTCCTCTATTGTGACCACTCCAACAGGTAGTATAGGCAAAGACTGTGGTCCAGCACTTAAGGTATTCTCTTAATTTTAAAGGTGCCTGCCAGCTTGAACTGATGTGTATTTATTTGCATTCCACATAATAAAAATAGGTCATCTGATAGGAATATTCAGAGTTTCTTGATAAAGCTACTAGTTTGTTTTTCTGTTAGGCTTTTTCTTTCCATGTAGTAGCTTGATTGAATAGGGGAAAACTCTGCAGTAAGAACTGCTCCATTTAGGTAAATTGTATCTTAAGATTTAGCAGGTATAATGTTAGGTGACAGTCCTCTAAAGTGTGCTTAAGATTTGGAGACGCTGGCCTTTTAGGGTAGAATATCAGTGATGACTTCCAGGGATTAGTCCTTTGCTGTTACCACTGTTCAGTCATATTCCCTGCTTGATCCCAACTAGCTTTTTCCAAGCAAATACATAAGGGGGGAGGGGTGGTGGGTGAGGGGGGGAGGGAGCAAACCAGCTCTTATTGCAAACTTTCTTTGTGATCCTTCTCCCTGTGAGCAGCGAAGTGCAATGCTAATGCTTTTTCTATACAGGGGCTTCCTGGATTCCTTAAACATATGGACAAATCCCATTTTTTTACAGTGAGGACAGGTGAGGAATGAGCATTAGCAGAGGAACATTCTTATCCTGCCTCATTACTGAGTCTCAGTTCTGAGCTGGAGAGATCACCTCTTCAGAAACTCTCAGGCTCAAAAGGTACTTCATTAGCCTCTGCGCTGAGATTGCCAATGAGTGCCAATTAGTTCCAGGAGGCATTTGTTGCTGTAATAGAAATTCCTTCTCTGATAGAAATGGTAATGATAGCAGGAGAACACTGCCTAGGCTAGGCTCACCAGGTCTTATGTATATTATCTTGGCTGAATGTTTAGTGATTTTGTAAATTGTGGTAAGTCACACTACTTGGACTACATGCAGATCTGTTTCACCTGTGATGTGTCTGAGTCAGCTGTCTGTAATTGATATGTACTCCCTGATCAAGGTTAGTCTCTTGATTTCTGTAGTCATCAATGTTTGCCTGTTATTTCATTGCCACTATACTGAACAAACTCTGGTCTGTAGCTGGTCTCAGATTTATGTAATTTATTCTTCTGATTCTACAGAGGAAGAGAGAATATTTCTTATTAAATATGTGTTTATTTGCTGTATATTGAATTCTACTGCATTGTGTATATTAACACCTATTTATTGGCTCTTGGTTTTAATTTCTTCTTTCTGCTATTCCAGTAGACCCCTTTTCCTAACATATAAATTTTCCTTCAGAAGTAATACAAATAACCAGTAAGATGTTAACACCTTGTTACTTTGTTGTTCAACTTTACCCTCTTTCCAGTTAGGAAAGATATTTCTCAAATTTGTCCCCATTCCAGTCATTGTTCTCATTAGTCCATTAAAAGAAACTGCTTATGCCTTTTTTATATGCATTATTTATTTTTTGCCCGATGCTCTAAAATCACAGCCAGTTCAAAGTCTGGTCTGTTTTTTATTACTTTATCTGGTAATAAGCATTTACTAGAGTATGGGAATGCGTGAATTGTTGTGAGAAATTTGCACCTGTCTCCTACTTGTGTATTTGTACTTGCATTTTAAGAGGAAGAGGCTACTGGTTCAGTCACAGACCTAGAACAGAAAGTTATGGCATATTGCCCAAGCAGCTGCACGTGTCATTTCTCATCCTGAAGCAGGAGCATTTCTGCAAGGAGCACCGCTGGGAGTGTCCTCTGCCCTGTTCTTTCACAGGATGGCGCAGGTTTGCTTGTGCTTCCAGCATGTTTTACTATTTTGATAAAGCTGATCTCACTGCAAACGCCAGCTTCACAAAGCCAAAGTCTGTGATAATTCAACATTAGTGTAGATCTCTGAACAAGCCACTCAATGTGAACAGAAAATATAACTAAGCTTGAAAGTTTGTTTGTGGGAGAGTTAAGTGGCTGTAGGAAAATACTGCTGACTAACAGTGCCTTATCCTGTCATCTTCCAGAAAGGTCTTTATGTATGCTTTTAGCTTGTCCAGATTGTGAAGTAAAACATCTTACACACATGTTTTAAGGAGCATGTTTTATCCTTCAATAGGTCTGGCTGGGAGCACCCAGAGGGATGTATATTTGTGATTCACCCAACAGGCCATTTGTTACCTTTTGTTCCACAATGTGATCGTGCCTGTTTGCGTACATGTACTGTCTGCATCCACGCTCAAGCATGAGTTTGGATTTAGTGTCACTGGTGGTTGACATTAAAGTTGTCTCACTTTAATGACGAAACCTATGATAGTGGCTAAATCCTGCTTAATGAAGGATGAGAATTAGGTAACACAAGTGTTTTGGGAAAAGAAATGAATGACAGCCACCAGCTGCTCTCAGATGTTGTATCAACAAAGGAAAGTGATTAGTTATGTGGAAATATGGCATCTCCATCCTGCAAGATGCTCAAAAATCTGCTGGACAAGGCCCTGTGCAGTCTGACCTATGTCTTGACAGGAGATTGCATGGGAGGACCTCACGAAGTGCTTTCCAACTAAATGAATTCATCCATCAGTCTAGAACTGGATGAATATAGCTTACAGTGAAACTTGATTTCAGCGTGCATGTTCTTCTAAGTCAAGAAGGAGAAGAGGAAAAAACTAATAACACTCTCTTAAACTTCAACTGCTAACTTTAACCTCATCCCTTTGATCATCAAATACACTATTTGGCCGTAAAACTTCTTTTAGTGAGTTCTTAAGGTACTATTCTGGTAAGTTTGGGGTTTTTTTCCCTTACATCTCTTAGTTTTACCTTTTTGTTCTTCAACTATTTAAGGGAAAATATTCTTTATCTTATTCTCCATAGCATGAATCTGATTTTCTTAAAGTTCCACTAGTCTCACAAGAGAATGTAAGGATTATTATTATCATCATTATTATTATTATTTTCTCCATTACATGTAGGTGAGATGGACTGAAAGATGAAAAGTGGTGACAGTCAAGGAAAGGGAATCATGAACAAGCCAGTGTACTGTTGGTGAAATCAGTATAGGGAGATTATATAGATTTAGCATAAGAAATTTTAGAAAGGAGTATTTCACAGACACTATTTCTGATTTAATTGTGTACAGAGAAGCTCTGCTAGGAGCAAAGATTTGATGGTTTTAAAAGTTTCAGATTTGGAAACAAATAACATGTTTTAAAGCAAGAGAACTGCCTACCTTACCTACTGTGCCTGGGGGAAAGGCTAATAGCTTTGTAAATTGGAAGTTGCCTGAAAGAGTTTGCTTAGACTAAATAAATGCAAACATCTACAGAAATGATGAAAAATAAAGGAAAAAAAGATAAAATTTCTGAACATATAAAGGTTTTTTTTTCCTTAGCTTTGAGAAATAATGGTTTGGAAACTGCAAATAGAAATTTTTTTGTATTCAGTGGGGTCAAAAGAGACTCATGTCCTTCTTGAAAACAAGAGAGTAGAGAATAAAGGTCAGTCTGAGGTGTATACTACATAAAATATCTGTTTCTTTTGATTAGCTTCTTCACACTCTATCTGTGTATGTGGCTACAACAAATTTCGTTTTCCTTTAATTCCAGTTGCTTACTTAGCCTATGGTTCATGCAAAAGTTGTTCCTTCCTCTTTGGCGGTGCTTTGAAATTCTGCAACTACGTTTCTTATATGATTGTATTTTCAGTTAGATTTAGTTCCAAAAGAAAAGCGAGGTGTATTGTCAGCCTTTACTGGGCTGGTTTCAAAACCAAAGCAAGCTATGCGCTATGCAAGCTTCCACTGTAACATTGCAAGTCACTCAGTGTGGCAGACCATAAAATACTCTTCAGTGATAAAAATAATAACATAAAGAAACAAAGCAATACAAGTAACAGTGCTTGGATAACACCTTAGTGACCGGAGACCCCCACTTACTGATCTAATTTTTATAGGGGAACACACATACTGGGGAGAATTTCTCAGGTCTAGTATACTTTAGAGGTGTCAGTTTGTTCTGTAAAGGAGAAAATTAAAAAGATAGTACTAAATAAGTGTAAGTGTGATATATTTTATACTAGTGAAGAGCTCTCTCCTTGGAAAATTCAGTGAAATTTTCTTTGGATTTAGGAGGTGATAAAGTTAAATTATACTTACTTTATCTTATTAAAGAAGGAAAACAAGCTACTCAGCCTGCCATAACCTATTACGTGTGATCTTGCATCTCCATGAAATTGGCAGAGCATTAGGGCTTTGGGAGTCCCAGACGGTGGGTTTATCTACTCTTGTGCCTCTCAGGCATGGCATTGAGGGTTGAACTCTTTACCCTTGACTGGGAGACTTGTGAACTGCGTGGAGGCTGCTGTTGCTCCATGCAGCCTAGCTGCTAAACTGGCAACTCTTGGACTAGGATTTATCAATACAGGAATCTGTTTTCAGGTGACTCATCTCAAGGGGATTTGTTACCCTAGGGATTTCTAAGGTGATTTCTGATGACTTTCACATCGCCTCCCACTCCCTCAAGTCCAAATTAATACTTGACATCGTGATATTTTCCTGTAACGCTTTTACTGGGGTCTGTTCTTTTAAAATAAATTTGTTAGGGCCCTCAAGCTGTAAAAGGTTAAAAATGGCTGAACTTGAGTGATTTCCTACATTTTCCATGGGTGTTCCCTGACCATGTGCACCCTAAATGTTAATACAACTGCTTATATTTAGCTATTATCAATTCCAATGGTAGAACTGGAATATTTTTGTTCTAAATCTGTATACTTATAGATGCAGGGTGGTAGGTACTTTTTTTGTAAGTCTTCAGTAAAAATAAAAAGACCTCATCACTACAATCTTAAAAAAAAAAAAAAAAAAAAAAAAAAGAGGTTATGTCCTCTTTTCAACTTGTGTCTGCCCATTAAATATTGAAAACTGTCTACACTAAGAAACAGTTTAGGAATTCATTTAATTTTTCTCCCTCAGAGTTTTACTAAACTTCCTCCCGACAGAGAGATGCTTTTATGTATTAATTTCTGGGAATAGTTTGCTCTTCAACACCCAGAGAAGATTTCCCTAATCAGAAGATAGACCTAAATACATAGACATTTTTCATCACTAGTACATTTCATCGCTAATGAATTAATTAGTGCTGGTCTCCAGAGGGGAAACATTTTCCAAGTTTTAATGTGGATTTCTTTGAAATCCCACAACTCAATAAACAGCACAATGTCACTGGAGTAATAGAAGGGCAGGGAGAGTGGTGTGGGTTTTTTGGTGTGGGTTTTGGTTTGTTTTTCTTTTTACTTTCTGTCTTAAATAGTATATCTCACATAAACTCAAAAAGAGCCTGCTGTCTCATCAGTCATAAGAAAATGCTCAGCGTGGTCAGTGATACATGGGATTTAAATGACTTAAAATAATAAAGTTGTGGGCCCATTTTTTTTAGAAGTGTTTTATTATTTGCTAAAGGAATGAAAGGCTATTTCACATGTCAAAGCAGATTTTTTTTTTTCTGGATTTATTCTGTTAATCAAGATCTGTTGTACTGAAAAGTACATTAATTATAAGTTATTGTTATAAAATGGAATTTAGTATAGGATTGTAGCAGATTTAGCTGATTTTACATGGAACTGCTAAAAAAGAAATAGCTGAATAGTATAAAACATGATGAGGATCAACTTCATGGAATACACGTTCATCTGCCAGAGTTTAGTGTGTGTATGTATCTGGTCCAGTGAACAAAAATCTTATATCAGGCATTTGGAAGAGCCATCAGAAACTGCTGAATTTGGTTTCTTCTGCTGACTCACTGCTGCAGTTTAGCTGAACACTGTCATTCCACTAAACAGGCATAGATAAAGAGTGTTTGCTTCTGCTTTTTTAAAAATATAATAATAAAAAAATTAGAAAGTGTAACAGATGGCTTAGCTGCTACAGGCAAGTGAAAATGCAAATAATTTGAAATTATATTAAGTTATGGTTAGTGGTTACTTATCAGCTAAAGTAGTTCATGTTGGTACAAAAGTAGCTAGTTTATTTCCCTTAGGAGACAAATTTCCCCAACACAATCCTCGTAAAATAAAGCTCCTCTTAGTGAAATTATTCTAACATTAAAATAAATAATAAAGCCCCCTTCCAAAGAAAGAATAATTAGTATTTCAATTTATTTACTAGACTAGGCAGCTAATACAACTTCTACAAATTATTCATCGAGTGCATTTTCAGGACCAGATAATGCATTTCCAAATTATATAGACTGACAGTATCAACAAAGCTGCTTTTTGAGTCCTGTTTTGGACCCATGGTATCATCAAAACTGCCCTTTGTGTACGGCTTGATTCTGTTAATGGAAAATGGTGATCTATTTTTAGTTATTATAAGTTATCTATGACTGTCAGATGATATCTAAGTCTCTGGCATGATTTATTGAAAATTCACACCTGCCACTTGCACTAGAAAAGAATGTGCTGCTTTAGTGATTTTTTTAATCTTTTTTTCTGCTTTATTATGTTACAGTCAAAAGAAAATAGAATAATTTTAATTATAGCTGCTAAGGCTTGCTTTCCAAGTGCAGGACATAGTGACTTCAATAAGTTATTCATATTTTGAGTCAGAAGTGTAAGGCCCCGTGAGGGCAATATATGAGGGAAAGACAGTAACAAATTCTCTGATGGAGAGATGGAGCTTTATAGCCAAACTCCACTTTGCAGTGGATTTTTGCAGCACCGTTATGAGCTACTGACAGAGGGTCTGTAATGGCAAAGCCAGCATTAAGTAAGATGATGTGAACTGAGCTTTGCGGACAATAGCTTTGAGTCTGTGAAGTAAAATGTAGGCTACACATCTGGTCAGAGGCACGTGTCACGGACAGAATAAGAACCTCGGTGATTTCTTAAATGACATTAAAATTAATGCTATACTTCCATCACTTCTGCTACCCTGCCACATGGTTTTCCATATTTTAGAGTGCACACATCATTTGAGTTCTGAAGAAAATTTGCTTAGTCAAAAAGTCAGCTGCATTCAAATTATTCATAAGGGAAATTGCATCTTAGGCAATTAAAATGTGTGCTGGTTAAAAGAAAATGTTGCTTCCTGAAAGGAAAAAGCGGATGCTTCATCTGTGAGAAATCTTTTCTGTTTTCTTTTCTGTTACTAAGCACCTAATATTAAAAAGAAACTTGTTATAATCAGAGAGGAACCGTACAAGGGCAGGGTGGAAAAAATTATTTCATTTTACATTGGTGCTTTTCTATTTCCACTCGTGTTATAGACTTTTCCATGTCTAGGTGCCTCCCCCCCAGAAAAAAGTTCTGCTACTTTTATAAGGGATTGTGTATTAGTTTTATTTTCATTGGATTTTATATGCTAAATGTGATCTATTCTGCACAAATTAATGTCTCTTTGAGCTTGGCCTGCCATTGTATGGATGATGGGAGAGCAAGACTGTAATGTGATCAGGTTTTGGATTCTGGAATTGTGTTCCCCATATGGCACTGGGGTTAATTTACTTGAAGAAATGTGAGGGAAGTGGGTCTAGAATAAACACTACACTCTCATCGTCAGTCTTTGGCAATTTACTAGGAAGGGCAATGAGCTAGGCTGTATTTAAAATTAGTCTGAGAGAATAAGGTAGTACGCTATGTATCTTTTGCCCCCTTAGAATATAAATTACCCCACCTGAGCCATTAAAAAAATTGGATTCCGCTAGATGCATGTCTAGCACTGATCTGCAATTTATGACCCTTACAGCAAAATTGTATTATTTGGGTTTTCTTTTCCTTATAAATGAATGGCCTCTGTGAGCATTCTCTTCACGTTTTTTTATTGATGTTTGCAAACCTGCATTGAAAAAGTGGATGAACTGAAAAGATAGTCCCCTCATCCATGATCATCAGTTGCTTTTCGTACTTGTAGTAGGAGAAACTATTCTTGTTCATTTCCAGTCTTTTGTGTCTGAAGTGGCTAAAAGCTGACTTCATTCCTGTTGATTCTGTACCAGTCAATGCCATGGATTTAAAGAGCTCCTAAATTTCTGGGTTCTAGTATTTCTCAGTTGTGTGCAAGCTTCTGGCAACAGAGGTGCTGAGCAGAAAAGGGATAATCATTTATTTTTTGTATAGGTACTAGCAGAGGCTGGGCAGTGGCATCTCTTGATGGGACGGAGATGGGGTGATAAGGAAAGCTGCTCCTTGTTTTAGAGGGTTGTACCTGGGGCATGTAGATGCAGCAGTGCCTGTGGGCCATGAGGACAAGGTTTTGGTTTGTCCGTACTCAAACCATTCAACTGAGCTAGAGGGAGAAGAGAGCTCCGGCATTTCGCCATGTGCCATGCCCTCTTGGAGAGGCAAGAGAAAACCTGCTTCAGCTTTTACTCATAGAAATCATTGGGTGAAAGGAGATAATTCTTTTTCTGGTCTATTTGCAGCCTACCTGCTGGTGTGGTTTTCACCTGTTTTTAACCTGTTCAGTCCATCTCTGCAGCTGAATCAAATAGAATACTTAAGGCCATATCATACCATCGATTTCCAAGCAGAGTCCTATTGAATTCTGTGGGGAATTCTGTTTTAAAAATCAATGGCATAATATGATTCAAAATAATAAAAAGAGAGCAAAGGGACGTGGAATTTAGTTCATCCGTGACCCATGATACTGAAAAATCCATTAGCTAGTTGCACCACACAGAGCATGCACTGGGCAGTGCTGCACATGCCTCATTCACAGGCAGAATGCCCTTATTTTAACACAGCTTATTTACTTAAATGGAAGAGAACTGCATCTGAGGAATGGAGTCCATGACTTACAAATTGTTTTATGAATTTATGAATTAGCTCTGTAAATTACAGATTTTTTCACTGAAATGCAGTTTTTAAATTTTAGCATTTTAATCACAAAATAAAGATTATATGATATTTGTATTTTTTCATACAGCTGTATGAAAATAATATATCCATAATCATAAATCTTAAAATAATACCACTTAGGGATAACATGTTTCTGTGCTTGGAAGCATTACTCTAATCTTCTCTAGTGTCAATTTGAGGTCCAAAATCAAATTGAAAACCACACAAGCAAGGTCAGAGCTATTGTGCATTTAAAAAAGTTGTTATGAGAAGCTAATATTGTAAGCATGGTTTTATCAATTTTATAATTTATTTGTAGAGTTTTATTGTTGCTGAATGACATAGATGTATATCTCTCTTACAATATTTTGCCGTTACCATCTCTCTCCTACTTTATATTCCTCAAAATTTAAGGCCTCTATTTTGCTTCGACTTTGTGATCTTCCAAATTAAGAATTCAAACCTCTTCAGTAAACAAATTCCACTCCTTACATTTGATTCTTAACTTTTTTTTCCCCCTTCTGTATCAACCCCTGAGCCCGCTTGCTCCTATTTTGAAGAATCATAACCAGAAATCTGATTTTGAAGTTGGAGCTCTTAACTCTTTTGGCACAGATTAGGTAACTGAGGAAAGACAAATTCGTATCCATGACCAGGGGAAAAGGAGGCCACTTTATTATGTGTGAGCTAAATAGCTATAAACAAGAATAGAAATGGAACGTTTTAGTAGCTTCTCTGAGTAATCCTTTGTTTTGTTCAAAGCACATGTTGTTCTGTGCTATCAAAGTATGCACATCTATTATATAAGTTAGCATTTGAAATAAATACCACTTGCAGCCAGTGACTGCTTATTAAAATGTTTGTAACCTACTTTGTACATAAAGCCAGCTTTCTAACAAAGCAGGTGTTAATTAGGCTTGTGGGGGGAAATACAAAAATAAAACAAAATAATAATGAAAACCCTTCCAAACAATGACCCTATTTTATTGTCCAAATGGGACAATAAATTAGACAAACTCGAGCAAAGCACAGTAAATACGAGAGAGGAGGAA
The DNA here is from genome assembly GCA_013397275.1 of Burhinus bistriatus. NCBI lineage: Eukaryota > Metazoa > Chordata > Aves > Charadriiformes > Burhinidae > Burhinus > Burhinus bistriatus. Next base: position 634,417 of record VYXH01004149.1, read on the forward strand.
AGAGAAGGAAAATAAATAGTTCAAGATCTAACCACCTTTTTGGGAATGATTTCCCTTTCTAAATTCTTTATTAAAAAGCATTTTGAATGTAAATGCATGACAGCTCTTGAGTCTTTAACTAACAATGCTTTTTTTAATTTGTTGGTTCATTCTTCCAATTGCACTGCATGTCACAGGACTCTTTAAGAGAAATTTCCTTGGCTTTGGGTCCTGTCACACCTGGAAATAGGAAGTATGGTCAATATTGTGGTGTTCTAGAGACTGGAAAACTGTTCTTTCTCCTGCTGCATCTTCCTCCCCCCTACCCCTAAACACATACACAAACATATACACACACTCCCCCCTAAGGAAGCCCTTTTCATGGGATTTGTTGTGTGCTGTTTTGACCCCAGAATGTGAAGTACCCTGAGGAGCCAAATACTGATTGGACAATCCTGTAAGCAACCTGCCTCCTTGACTCTGGGGCGTATATTGAAATGTTCCCTGGACGTCTTCAAAAAGATTATTTGAAAGAGCAACTTCATTGCATTTATTTTCATATTTCTTAATCTAACTGGAAGAAGCACAGTTCTAGTGATCTTATCCTTTATTGATTGTGATTGTTAAATAATACAGAAGTTTTAAAATACATTTTGGGGTCTGAGGTTCACAATCGTGTAGAATATTATACCTTAGGAAGGGAGATACTAGTAAGAGAGGCCTTGGATATATTTTTAAGAGTTGCGTGAAAAACCTTCTGGATATTAGAAAGCACTTACAGGAGAGCAACGAAGGGAGCTCCAAGAAATGGTTACAAACAGAATGAAAGCTAATAAAATGATAGACTATAGCTACTGATATTTAACCTTAATAACTTAAGCTGTGAGACCTTATATAGCAGCTTTACAGTTGCATGTTCAAATGAGCAAGAGTGCTGAGCAAATCTTCATGTCTTTCCTCTTTCTTGTGTAAACAGTGCCTTGTTTAAATGTATCTCAAATCTGTAGATCAGTGCAGGAGTCCAGCTGTGCTTGTTGCTGCCTGAAGATAAACAAATATCAAATAAAAATCTATAATCTTGGGAAAGTATACTATACAAAAAAAATTACACCTTTGAGAAGAGATGGATGTGGCTGAGTGAAGGCAGCTAGATCTGTCAGCAGAGATGCACTGGTGACGATTAAAGAGAGTCCAGGAATGAGTCAGATCTGGGAGTCCTAGTAGGCTTTCTGGCATTTTTTCCAACTCTTTGTAAGGGAAATAGTGGGGCACTTCAGCCCCAAACAGTAAAAGGCCAGGTCACCTGCTTTTGCACATGATTGATATGTATCATCAAGGACATGGACACCAAGTGCAGCTGCAATCGTTAAATACAGTGGTATTTATATTTTTTGAAAGTCTGAATTAAACACTGTATTTTTTTACGTGTACATGAGTAGAACTTTAAAGAAGACAAGAAGGACAGCTTTAGATTGTGGGATGAAAAATAAATAGATAAAAACAAGGAAGGGAAATTGGTTGAGTTTAGTTTATTTTTGATGGCTTCCTGTGTAAAGCTGGAAGATGATCAAAGGCAGGTGATGCATGTGTATGTTTCAAACTCTTCTGCTCCATCTCTATTGTTTGGGGATTTTTTGCAACTTTAAAATGGAAAGTTGAAATGTTCCATCTTGAAAACAGGAATGAAACATTTTGCATTTTCCAAAAGCAATCAAACCAACCAAAATACATCCAAAGAAAACAGACTATTTGTTGAATTTTACCCAATTAAAAATAGGCAATAAAAAATGTATTTTCATAAAATAAGCTGTTTCTTAAAATGCATAATATTAGATTAGAATTCATCATTTATTCATCCATTCATATCAGGCCTCCTTTATATCTATCTAGCCACAATACACTTCTGTACATATTTTTGTGAATTCTTAGGGATTAAATTTCCAGTACTCTTAAAGTTCTTCAAATATTCTGTCATAAACTGTATGTTTACCACAACCTGGAATTATAGGGCAACATTGCAGTATTCAGTGAGTGCTCTGTAATCTATTATTATCTGCATGCTGTAAAAAATACCATCAAAATGCAGTATCTGTTTAATACCTGCTGATAGGAATTGGGATTGTTTAGTCTGGAGAAGAGAAGGTTGAGGGGAGACCTTATTGCTCTCTACAACTACCTGAAAGGAGGTCGTACTGAGATGAGAGCTCATCTCTTCTCCCAAGTAACTAGCGACAGGACAAGAGGAAACGGGTTCAAGGTGCGCCAGGGGAGGTTTAGGCTGGACATTAGGAAAAAATTTTTCACTGAAAGAGTTATCAAGCATTGGAACAGGCTGCCCAGAGAGGTGGTTGAGTCACCATCCCTAGAAGTGTTTAAAAGTCGTGTAGATGTGGTGCTTGGAGACATGGTTTAGTGGCAGACCTGGTAGAGTAGGGTCAAAAGGTCTTTTCCAGCCTAAATGATTCTATGATTCTATGATATCAAATATCACAAAGCAAGAAAGACCCTGACAATTGCAATTTGGAGGTTTGTTCCAGCTCCTGCTAAAGCCAGTAATAGCCTGTATCTTCACTTAACTGGATGATGGATCTGGCACCAAATAAAAAGAATATGCCAGATTTCTTCCTGGAGGTATGTATAGTGATACTGGAAGCATATATCTTTAAATTTCTGTTCTTTTTTTCCCCCCCTTTGACCATTTTGGTTTACCTACTTGTTTTTTCTATAGGTGCTGCAAAATGTAACAGTGATTGGAAGTGCAGTATATCACCTTCCAAATGGTCTCTGCACAAAGGTATGACAGAAGAAATTGATTTTCACTTTTCATCAATATTTCTAAATTGTAACGCATATTTTGCGGTAAAACAAGATGCATCACCCTGGATTTTTTGCCAGCATTCCTGAAACAAAATGCATTAAAAGCTACTAGCATGGAAGTTTCAGCTTAGTAATTTACAGTCTACGAATGGATTTCTTTCTCAGAGTGATAAGTCAGTCAGTGAACCATGTATTGTACACAGATGATGGGCGACTCACTCACTGGATGTGGGTTTTTTGGTGTTTCTCCTCAAAGTTTGAGACGTAAAATGAATTTTGACTGAAACTTTCTGGACCTTTCCAAATTTGCATGCATTATTTAGCTGTTACCAAATGGGCTCTGGTAAACCATGATAAACTGAGCATCCCTTTGTTATTCCTGGTAGAATTTGAAGTATTGGTTGGGTTGATTTTGTACACCTAATAATAGCTCATCTCCAAAATTCAGTATATAGAAAGGTTAACTATGACTTTTTCATGTATTCTCATTCATCATTTTTACCTGGCAAGTTGCAGGTCTCATCAGCTGATCCACAAAGCTTCTCTGATCCCTCACACCTCCTCCACTTACAGGGTTAGCTCAGGTAGGAGGGAAGGAGCTTTTGGATCTCCTGGGAGACTACGTTTTCTAGCAAGTACTGACGCTGTTCTACATCTTTTCTGGATTAATTTGCTTGTCTATATTTGTCAAACTTTTTGCTGTGATGTTTGTGTTCAGATAAATGTTACTGTATATCAGATTTCTTTTCTGGAATTAGACGTGAAAATTAGCTTTTGGGAGAAGCAAGACTAAAGTAGCTCATACCAGCTTAATAATACAGCTGAACAAGACACGTTTTCAATTCCATTTATCTATTAAAAGTCATTTCTTGAGGACTCTGTGGATGTTTGACTTAAAGGTATATCAGAAGAGCTGTGTTAAAGCTTCTAGAAGACTTAAAATTAAATGTTCTTATGCTGGAAAACTAAAGTTTAATTACTTGGATTGGAGGGAGATTGGAGGGAATCTGACAGAACATATAATCTGTTTCCAAAAAGATGTTTGTCTGACAGTTCTTAAGGAGTTCTAATGACAAAGAACTTACTACCTTGCCTCAATATTTTTAGATTTTTTTAAATTGATATTTATTCAGATCTTCTTTGTTGCAGATTACAAGCATTTCCAGCTGGTGTTCAATACAGACCTTTAGTTCACTTATCTAAGCACCGCTTGTTTGATATTCAGATGTATACTGTAAATAGTTATGACCTAGTGTTATGTATACATTCGTTTACTTTTTGTTGATGTTCCTCAATATATGAGTGTGCATCCTGAATGCCCAAATATTCTCCAGATCAACCTGAGAACATATTGTACAACTGTAGACAATACATCTGAGTACATTTTATTTTTATTGTAACACAAGAAAACCAAATTTGAGCACAGCAAGAACAATACTCCTTTTATTAGTTGTACCACCTCCTTTTTTACCTCTTTTTTAAGTCTTGACATTGTTTCTGAGTGCTCACTCTTGAGGTACATACTTTTTGTTTGTTTGTTTTCACACACTAAGTAAAACAGTTTTAAGCTGCTAAGCTTTCTTAGAGGAATAAACTTTTCTATACTAGAAACTAATTCTGGGTGATCTTAAAATAAATTTTCAAGTTACTTGTTTATGTGTTTCAAGACACAGTTCCCATACAGTCTCTCTTTTTTTTTTTTTTTTAGAATTTGTCCCTATCCTAAGTGTATGCCTATTAATAAATTGCCCTAATAAATTAACTCATTATGGGACCTAGGTATTGTGCAAGTGCAGTCTGAAAGAAATTGGTCATACTGAGATTACAAACAGTCTGGCTGGCCTGGAAATGAAACTCAGATTCCAAAAGGAGACGCTGAAAGACTTTGTTCAAGGATATAATGACTGGAACTTAAGCCCCTGCTTTTCTCTAGTTTTACCATATGGAGGTTGCAAAGGCTGTACACACGCTAGCAGTGATCGAATGCTTGAGGACTGCACTCGTTCATTTATTTTGAAATTAGATTTAAATAATCATGACAGGTGACAGCAATGAAAAAATACCACAAAGCATTCCCTCATTCTCTCCGAATATAATACTTAATAGCTAGGTAGGACTCTAGTTAACAGTTGACCACAGGAAACTGTAGATCCTACAGCCCAATCAATTAGAAATCACTATTTGTTTTCCTTACTTTTTTAAAGCAAAGCATTGAAAGAAACCCATAACATTTTAGTCATTTAGCAATGCTAAATTAAATTAATCTCTGTGGGCTAGGCTGCACCTCTAAGCACACCAGCTCTAAGGAGGAACATGTTTGAAGGAGAGGATGGAAAGGAAGGGAAAAAGGAGGGGGGAGAGGGGAGATAGAAGAGATACGTGATGGTTAGTTGGTATGCGAACCCATGGGACTGGAGTCAATCTGCACTGAGATGTGAACAAAATGCCTCGGAGGAAGCCTCGAACAGGGCAATACCCAGCTCTCATTATTGTTCCTACTAAAAAAGAGAGTATGCACATCTCTTGTGGACTGTATAAATGCAAGGAAGGCTGCCTTTCCCTAAATTAGTTGGGTACAGCCACCTTCAAGTGTGCAGTACATCTAGCCATCCTACCCAGCAACAATCCTTCCCTCTTTTTCTTTTCTTATTTATTTATTTTTCCTCTTTCCTTCCTTCAGTAGCTGGATTTTGGAAGGGTTTTCATTTTACAGGAGATACAAACTATTGATTTTCTTTCTAAATCAGATTGAAAAATACATTTTTAGATATCGTAGAGAATGGAAATTCTGCCTTTCATCCAACGATTATCAAAGACCAGGGAGTAAATTCCTGCATGTTCTGTTAACCTCAATAACGTTCTGAATCTTTACACCAGCTAAGACACAGCTTCCAGCATACTTGCTCCCAGTAGTCTTTCCAATGCTCGTTGGGTACGTGGGGATAACTCATGAATTGGTTGAACAGTAATTTCAGAGTACGTTCTTCTTTCTCTTCTCCCATCTGCTTTGTTTGTCATTCAGCATTTTCTCCTTTCTCCCTTTTCCTGTTGCCACTACTCTATGATCAGAGTATTGCTGAAGTGATAACCTGAGAATGCTGAATTAACTTCTTGAGAGAAAGAAGGTGGAAAGGACATTTGTGTATACCTATTTATACTGAAGGTATAATTGTATGACATAGTACATATACACACAGGGACCACTTGGGGTAAACTGTTGGTAGAGACTACAAATATTTCCAGACCACACATGCACCTATACGAAGTCTGTTCAGAGTATTATTATGCTTTTTGTCAGGGGTGCTAGGGGTGAGAAAGCTTACAAACTGTTTTTTCATCATAAAAATTGGTTTTGCTTTTCCTGCTGCATGTACTCTTCAAAATACGTTCATTCCATATGCACTGAACCTGTGAAACATGTTTGCTGAAACATGTTAAATTGCAGGTATATAAAAAATATAAGAAAGAAATCCATGTACTGGTATATAAAAATGGAAATAGTACTAACTTCTTTATTTAAATAAAATGTGGTTGTCACTTAAATAGTAATAAGGGAGATTAAGTTTAATCATTTGTTGTATACTATTGTATTAGTTTTAATCAGAAACTAAGTCTCCGTAATATGTGATGAAATAATTGTAGGTACGTAAAAGGTGTTTTTACCAGTAAAATAATTTAGCTTAATTTCAAAGATGTGAACCAACAGTGTGCAGCCTACTAGATAAAATGTCGTTTTTATATTCCAGGTACTTTATTCACTTGTTTGCTGAAAATAGTATTGTATTGCATTTGCAAACAATAGGTAAGCTCTTCAGTATCTAATTTAATACCTGTCAGTACTTATAGGTACAAATGGGAGAAAATATTCTTTAAACTTACTCGCACTTTAAAGATCAAAATGCATTTAATTTATGTTTTTAAGCATACACTGCATCAAGCTTTAATTTTTATTAACACTTCTCTTCATTTGTTCCAACTAGTGTGATTGTAAATGAATTCTTAACAATTTTTTGAGCAGAAATAAAAAGTAAATATACCTGAGTTTAAAAGTAATCATAGCAAAAGGAAAGCCAAACAACAAAAGCACAATACAGACATAAAATGAGCCGTGACTATAAAAACAGTGTTACCTGTAGCAGGTAACTTAGTCCCTGGTCTGCTCTGTATTTGTAATTTGTGTGTGTGTACATACAAACATGTCTTAAACCTGCAGCACTCAGTTTAATATTCATTTTTTCCCTTAGTGCAAGCAAACATCAGAACAGTATTATACTCTTGTTCTTATTTAAATTCTAAAAACAAGTATACCCCAAAGTGATGTTTTTCTTTTTTTGTTGTTGTTTTGCTTCAATATTTTATTCATGCAAAGTGGTAAGTAGGTTAGTAGGTATGATGAACGTACTTAAAGCCAAGTATCCATTTTCTTCTCTGTTACAATATTCCCTTTATATATCAGGTTTAGTAGCCATTTTATAAATGAAACACCAACCTCTTGTCTGTGGCCAAAAAAATCCCACAACAACAATGGAGTTGAAATACCCTTTAACTGATTTTAGCTATGCTGGAGTTTTAAATCATGAGGCAAAAGCTTGTTCTTGAACTCCCCATCCCTTCCAAGTGTTGCAGAGTCTTACCAGAAAAAGTGCACGCTACGTAATTACAAAATAACAAATCTACTTCCTCTTTCTTCCCTGGTTTTAAACACAATTTTGAAGTTTTACAAAGAAAAAAGCAGACAGAAGGGTATTTTCAAATTCTGTATCTCCCACCCAGTACCCTACAAATTTTTGTGAAGTTTATAACTGTGTCAGTACATCTGTTTTTGAATTCTTTCTGCTGTGTGAAAACAGTATGAATATAAATGTAAAAATTCTTAATGCAAATAATAGAACACTTCGGCTATACAGAAACAGTAAACCAGACATTAGATAAATGTGCTATCAAATGAACGAAATTATCCCTGTAAGGTATGTAATGTAATACCTAACATTGATCCTTCACATTATTGGGTGACTTTTGGGTTTCTTGCTCTGCTCCTCCTCCCCCCTCCCCCAATGCAACACTTATAATGCTAAAATTAACCCTTGTCTGATGTGCTGCATAAAATGGCCATGACAGATCATTTACACAAGGATGCTCAAAGTTGTTCTTATCAAAATTACATTCAGTTCCATGTTTCTGCTGAGAAGTGATGCTTAACCATATTTCTTGAAATAGTATATATTCAAGCATCGTAATATTATATGTTTTGGATGCTGTCTATGAAAGTTTATATTGACAGGATTGTTGCCAAGTTGTGAATTCCATGATGAGATTTCAAGATGTGTTTAAAATGCAAAATTTAAGAAATCCCAAACAAATATCATAAATATTATTTGTCATATATGTCATTTAATTAAGCAGTCTTGTTTCTTTCCTACATGACTATATTTAATCACAAGAAAAATAAGTAATTTACTTCAAAATATATAGTGAAATGTCCAACCATTTACTTCACTGAAGTTTTACTAGCTTTCTGTGGAATAACTGCATATGGAAAACTAAAGTTGTTTGGGGTTGTGTTTGTTGTTTTGGGTTTTTTTTATTTTTTTTTTTTAATTTAAAATGTTGCAAGGACTCCTTCTGGAATAGAAATAATGTGTGACCCATGATGTATGAACAATTTTTTGTAATTTTTTTGTTTTTAAAGACCTCTAGATCTTGTTTATGCCTACAGTATTGAAGGGAATATATTAAGTTTAGGTTTGGGTTTTATTTATTTTATTGGGGTACATCAAAAAACCTAAGCATGCCAACTTCCTCTAGTAGCATTCATTCTTCAATACCTGCAGCCTGTCCCATATTTCAGCTAATTTGGTGAAGCTGGAAAATCAATTCTGTTTTACAAATACTAATGCTGTGATCATTATCTTTGCTCTAAGGGCTTACATTTGAACACAACATAATTCAGATTAATAATGCATATTTAATAAATGCTAACATAAGTACCAAGGAAGCACTTTGGTTTCCAAATGAATCTCAGCATACGGTTGTAATATCTAATCAATAATTAATTATAAGCTAGTTGACCCAATAGACTCTTGCTACTTGCACATATTGAAAAAGAAGAATCTGGTAAGCAGTTTGGAAAACTAGAAAATATAATGTATAACCTCTTTTTGCACTTTCTCTTCACTCAAGCACGAGATTAAGATTTATTTAGTGTTCAAGAGCCCTTGCAACTACATACATAAAATTAAAAAAGAAGATATAACCTGAGTGTGGGGACAAGTATACCAACACAGTGCAGTGTGTATGTGACCCATGATCCAGTTAGGGACCTGGTATGCTTTCAGTGGACTCAGTTGTGAAATAGCCTTTATAGGTATGATGGTGGCTAAAGATGCATAAAGCATCTTATTCCTGTGTTGGCTATCGGTACCATGGTTTGCAAGAAAAGCTGATGCAAGAACAGTCCTTCCCAGGTTGTTACAGCCCTTTCTGTACATTGTATCTGAGGGATGAGTGACTATCTGCCAATGGTCAGTGCTGAACAACTCCAACTAGCTTGCACAGGCCATACAATCTTCCACTAGCAGCAATCTTCCACTCAAAAAATTACTTGTGACCCTTAAGAACCTTAAAGAATATCCAAGAAGACTTCTGCTAGTGAAAAAGCACATGCCTGCTGATATAGTTGAGTGGAATCAGATGCATTAGCAGTATTAGCAAACGCCTTGAGTTTTACCCAAATAGTTCAATGACAAGGCACAATAATATATCTAAAATCTATCTTTAACAGCATTGTGTCTATGAATCCCCAGTGATGATTTCAGCCAACTTTAGATCCTAGCCTATGGTGGATTCCACCCTGTAGGAATCCCCTATTCTTTTGCTGGGCTTTTCTGAGATCTGCCTGTCAGAAATACAGACCATGCTTACCTCCTTTGATTTTCGGATTGCAGTCTTTGGCACTTCTCAGATCAATTTGTAGGCAGCTTAGATCAGAGAACTGAGCTTTGAAAAATAGGTTACAGGCTTTTGGTCAAGATTTAGATTAAAGCTAATGTTTGTGAATTTCTTATGAGCTTAGTTTCAAGGTTCTAGTTTGACAAAACAGGAATAGACCTGGTTTGTAGCATTTATGAGAGGTGGATTCAAGATCCTGGCTTTCCAAAAGCTCAAAAAGGAGGCTAGATCTCATGTTCTGCTTTGGGTTCTCCTTTGTTTTATTATTGAGAAGCATGTACATTAAAAAAAACCCACAATCTGACCCACATAGGCCTGTTCAGGAAAATTATAATAATCATCTCAAAATACATCTCTGACAGCTTTATCTCTGATGCAGTATCTCATGATATTGCCTTGTTTTTTATGTCCGTTACAGGGTTATGCTTGCATATTCCTGAAAAAACAGACTGTTAGTCTTGCTTTAGTAACCAGACAGTAATCGCGTGTTGGTAGATGTACTCTGGTATATAGATTGCTCCTTTTTCACTTATCAGCCATGTTTTGGCAACTTTCTACTCATATAGTAAGAGCAGAACTGTCAAAGAGTTTACTAATTCATTACATTAAGGATGCAGCAAAATGATTGATGTGTGATTTAACAGTTTATTATTCTTCATTAAAAATGTAATAGAACATTAACAGAGTTTTGTTCTCAGAGGTATTACATGTAGAGAAAAGAGAGGCTAGAACAGACAATAAAGCCGTACAGGTTTGTATATTTTTAAAGTTGCATGACAAATCATATTTACTTAACCCAGAGCCTCATTATGCAGTAAAACAGAGTTAATGAGAAATCAACCCCACTGCTCATCTCAAATCTCAGCTCATTGTCAGTTTGGAGATGCATAAATCTGATGTTTGGTCTCTTTCTCTGTAGGTTCTATGGAAGTCTACTTGACGCAGCTTTCTAATTAGTCACTCCAAAATAGCAAGTACGTCATCCTCATTATCAGTAGTGTTCTGGCTATGTGTAATAGCTTTACTCCAAAGGTTTACCATTGTTTTATTTCGTGCTTCCTAGATCCATCTAATTTTTGTGAAAAGGAACACAGCAAACTAATAAGAAAATAATTAATTTATATTTTTTCTTTTCTACTTATAAATTGTATAAAAATAATTAGTGAGCATGTTGCAGGCATGAGGTGTTACAAGAACAAAAACAGACGGTGCTATGGATATTACAATCCAGAAAACAGGCAACACATTACCCCTTTGCACTCTATAGATAAAACAATCAGTTGCCCACTTACAAAACACATAATAATCTGTTATTACCTTTTGTTAATTTATTTATAAAGCAGGATCAAATTCCTTTTACTTAAAATGGAGAAAGTATATTTCTCAAATGAAAGAATTATTAGAATAAGGTATCCATACTATTTTTCATTTAGAACACTACATGAAAGAATTTTTAACAGCTTGATAGTGAATTAAGATTCTAATTGGGTTTTGTGGCATCTGAGTAGAATTATTTTTCTGTTAGATGCATTGCGTGTGCATGAACAATCCCCATTTATATAAGCCTGAAACAGCTTATTTTCTGTTATATTTTGGTGTGTTATAGGAGCAAAAACTTTGGTTCTGACTGGAAGCACAAGTTTTCTAAGATTTTTTTCTGTCATAAGATTTCCATTTACAGGTATTTCCTTGAGAACGTGTTCATATAAAACACCCCTTGGAAACATATGGAATAATGAAACATTCAAGCTTTTGTCTATAGCAATAAGAGAGGGGATGAAAATACAACTTCCCCATTTTGAAGTATTTCTCACATAGTTTGCACAAAATGCTTTCTTCAGGAAGGAAAGCATATTCTGACCCCAGATATTTCTTTTTTCCCCAGTAGACTAATTTCAGTCTCCTATGAGAGACTATAAACCAGTTTTGCAAAGGTCAGCAAAGAAAAGATTGCATGGCCCTAGGCTTCATGTTATGCATTTGACAATGATCATATCTGATATGAGGGTAGGAAGAAAAAAGGGTCTCTGGCAGGTAGGATGGGGTAGAGGTACATGGTTAAGGAGTCCTTTTGCATATTTAGCACAAGCAATTTGTCTTTAATTTTCATATTCAGGAATAATCACCTCCTCGCTATGTCAAAACAATCACTGTAGCTGAGAATCAAAAGTAAATATAACTCTTCAAGGTTAAAAAAGGAGTTAAGTCTTGTCGTGGTCATGATACTTTATAAACATATACTCACAAATCAAGTTTTGAGATAAAAATGAGGAGCCTTGGTCCATCAGTTTATGTAAGCATGTTCTACTTTCACACGGGTTAAAAACAAACAGAAAACCCCACTTCAGTGGGTTTTCAATTGTGCTGAAAGTCTTCCTGTGCTACGCCAGGGCCTTAGTTAGGACTGTCAGGGGCATAAAAGCAGAAACATGAATGAGAGTAATTTGTAGTGAATGTGTTGCTTATTTTTATTGTCTTCTCTTTTTCATTCATTGTTCATCGTATTTCACACATCTGAATGATACATATATACGTATTTTTCACTGCTTTTTTTTTTTTT
>VYXH01004149.1:646737-691934 GCA_013397275.1 Burhinus bistriatus
TTTTTTTTTTTTTTTAGCTAAATGCAAAGGAGAGGAATCTATACTTTTGCTCCCTGTATCTCTAATTTGAAAATATAAGATGTTCAGGAAGTTCTGTTGAGCTTGCAACAATCTGTTGAAAATTAGCTCATTTGTATGAGCTGAATCAAGCACCAAAATGTCAGGTGTGTTCCTTTTCCCAATATCATTGCTAATCTGTAGTTTTGGTAACTGAAGAGAAGTGATGTATAATGAAAATGTCTACTGTGCTGTGTATCATTAGCTATTCCTTATTACAGTCAGCCATCTATTCATCCTTTCTGGATGTACTCATGAATAAGATGCATAACAAACTGATGTTCTGTTTTTTCCTCATTAAGAATCTGATATCTTGTTCAGCAACACTGAAGAGGAAACGATTTGCGTTCAGTTCTCAGTGTGCATTTTATAACCCATAGAAAATTAAAAATAAACAACAATACACACAGTGATTTCATATACTTTCTTCACATAAATTAGAAGCGTCTCCAAAAAGTATGTCAGAGCTGGTGAACATATGCTAGAAAATACCCTAGCAGCAATGTGAAGGCTTCTTTTATAAGTGTTTCATAAAATATCTGATGAACCAACATATATCAGATAGATCAGATAGATATTCTGCACTTAATTCTTCACTGTGACACAATTATTCAGGTTCTCCTCAAATCTCTCTCCTTTAAATGTTGATTTTTAGTAGGCTTTCCAGTTCAACAGACTTATAATGTATAGAAATAAACATATTCAGTACATTCACTTGAAGGTAGGAATGATCAGTGACTAAAAAGGAGGCATAAGATTTAGCTTACTTCCTATCTGATCAGGAAACCCATTCACAGTAGTTTAACTGCAGTTCATTTCTGGTGTTTTTCTTGCTCTGTGTGGAATATAAGCTCTTTAGAATAAGGAATTTTTTGGTTTTGGGGGGATTTCTTTGGTTGTTTTTTTGCAGCACCTAACTCCAAGGAACCCCACAGGTACTCTGGGATACCACTAACAAATACTAAGTTTCTATAAACGTAAGCTTTAGATGACTGAGATTTGTTTGATAACCAATTGAAATTGCATCACTATTCAAATAAATGTCCAGATCATGACAGAACCTGCTATCCTCACTTTTTAGGTGCAAATATACTGTTAGGTGGAAAATTAAAATTCACTTGTCCACCTGAGAATGATTTCCTACTTGAAGGAAGTAGACAAAAAAGTTAAAAGAAAACAGAAATGATGTGCTCTGTTTCTTTAAGACTTTCTGATTGACAGCATCTGTTGTGTTGTGTAGAAACTGGCTGCTGTTAGTAGTTAGGAGGGCCAGATTCTCATTTGATCTAAGTTAAATCAGTAAGATCTGAAGAGAGCTTCTACTTCATTGTTAAAGTCTTCTGCTTCCAGTCTGAATGTGTTAGCAAACAGATCTAGTGAAAACTCTTAAGATAAATACAATATTTATACTTTAGCTGATAGTCCATCATCTAGTTCATATATACCCTGGAATGCATAGCTGACAAAACTATAAATTATTGCGAATAGTTGCAATGCAGATGTATCAGTCTGGAATTACTTGTTGAAACATAGTTTCGTTGGACTTGGAGAGTGTTTCTCAGTTAAAAGAAATATGAAGAGATCTGTTACCTCATTTTACACATAGAAACCTAAGTGATAAGTGTGTTTAAAAATAACTCTGTCAATCAGTGTTATTTGTCCAGATGGAATTATGTTTTCCTTTCCATGCTATCTGTGCCCATATCACTTGCAAAATTCAAACTAACAATTGTGTGTGTAGATGGCTAACACAAGGACATGGTTTTTTAATAACTAGTTGAGAAGGATCAAAGAATGCACAGTAAGTTACATGGAGTTGGTATTGATCAACAAGGTTTTCTTGAGGCACAACAGGACTTTCAGCTGTACTGCATATACCAGGCATCTGAGTCACTTGATGTGTGTTGGGAAGAAAAAAGAAGGAAAAAAAAAAAAAAAAAAAAAAAAAAAAAAAAAAAAAAAAAAAAAAAAAAAAAAAGAAGGGGAAAAAAAAGGAATACAGAAGAAAAAGCAAATGGATAAATCAAGTTGTGTTAAGTCAAACCTACAATGTAGCTGCCTATTTTTCAGTTCTTTTGTGCAATGCTTTGAAGCACAAATGCTAGGCAGGGATGGCTTGGCAATTTTGAAGCACATCACATATGAGAGTTAAGAAAATAGGACTGTGGTTTAATTAGGCTGCAAATGTGTCAACCTGAGCACCAAATATTGCCTCTCTATATATTACATGTACATCTATAATACTACTATATATATTATACTGCTGTACATATATATATAATACTATGCAGAAACAGGAGGAAAATTGCCCTCAATATTATTTTATAAGCTTTTAATATGATCCTTGGCCCAGCCTTTCAATGTATGGGGATGAGATGTGGGAACATAGACAAAAGGAACTGATCTCCTGTGACGTTAGAGGGTAGGAGCCAAAGCTTGATTCTTCTTTCTAATAATTTGCTTGCAGATTTGATTTATTCAAAGATTAATCTCTTTGTTGAACAAGTGAGACTGACAATCCATTCACTTAATACCCCTTGACTGATTATAGCTAGATTATTAGCATTTCCTTCTTTAATTTTGGCCAGACTCCCCTCTAATCCCAGGATATGATGGAGAGTCATATGCCACTCACGTTTTCCTTCACCTAATTTAGCTATGTCCTTTAGTAGTTTGTCCACCTAAACTTGGCTTTCTTCCTTATATCCTTACTGTGTTTCAGTCACATCCAGCTCCTATTCCTGCTTTGTGTATTTCCTTAATCATTAACTTTATCAAGGTCATAGATGTAGTTTCTACAATTAGTATGGCTTTTCCCTCCCCGAAACTGTCTAGATGTATCTCTCCCTCTGTGCCAACTCCAAGTCGTTTCATCATTAAAAGGAACACAGGTATTTATATAAAATATTATTGCAAGGTAAATCATGTAGAATGTTAGTAGCATAGAGAAGATACTTAACAAAAAATGTCTTTTGTCTGGATGTATTTCATTATAACAACAATCTGTTCTGATTGTCATAATGGGTTGGATAGCTTGAACTGCTATAAACAGTGCATTGTACAATTAGCAGGAGGAGTAAGCAGCAAAGGGGCACACCATCCTCGTTTTTAACACATTTACTTGTAACCGAAATAAAAACACAGGCTTCTCAGCGTGCTGAAGACTTAATTTTAATAACTGATGTTTACTTAATGGTTGTAACTGCAGCTTCCTAAGAGATTGGCAGTTTATAATATGCTAGCATTCCCAGCTGTTATCATTGAAATAATAAGGAAAGCTAAGAAATTAACACTGAGAAAACTACTTAGCCACATGGTAGCACATAGGGTATAAACTTGACTGTAAAAGAGCAGAACAGTGCTTAGAATATAAACATTTTCCCCAGTATGGAACACATTTTCAGGTATAACTGTATTTGATATTGCACTTATGTGGCCTTCACAGTAAAATCGTTTTGGCTTACTAATACCCACTTACTAATATTTTTACCTGCTTGTAATGTACGTCTATAGTACATTTTTTTTTGTAGAAAATCTGTGCAGAATTGATTGATTGGTAGTTATTAGCCTCATTTTGTCAAAGCCAAAATTGACATGATTCTATTCAGATCTTCACAGAAATTACAGTACCAAATGGTATCATCAAATGTAATGTTCTGTAGAAGAATTACATTATGTTTATTATAGTTATTTAGAGGGATGAAGAAACGATAGGAAGATCTTATTCAGGAAGGCATTCATCAGACTGCGGCCTTTTGCACCCAGCTTCACGCTCAAGTTTTTTTGCTCTCAACGTGTACGTTTTGCTGTTCCTCCATCCATCTCCAAGTACTTTCAAAAGAAAAGCAAGTTTCAGTTACCTTATCTAGTAGATAGGCAAACAAAGGTACAAAGGGATAAAAATGATTCATTTAGTCTCGCACTGCAGGTCAGCTGCAAAATCAGGAGCAGAACTAGGGACACGTGGCTGCCAATCAATATTGTCATCAAACACCCCTCTATGCCATGGGTAGTGTTATGTTAGTCTTTGCAGCTCTCACTAGCAACATTTAAAATAGAAGTGGGTTTTTTTGGTTTTGGGTTTTTTTTTTAGATATAGTTATGGGCGTGTGAGGCTCAGTAACATCATGGAGTATGAAGGCATGCCTGAGACAGTGCTGTGCCATATTGACCCAAGTGAGCACTGGGGACTCACAGCATCAATCTAGAGATATTAATTCGGGTACCTCTGAGCAATGGTGGTATTTGAAGCTCTCAGTGAAGGAAGGCTGTGTGCCAGCCACCAAAAAAACAGGTCTCATCTATCCTAGGTGATGGCAGAGCATTGCTTTTCATTGATGAGTTTTACTCTTTCTGCTTCTGCAGAGAGTGGGTATTGCTGGCCTGAGGATTGCTGGGAATTAGCTCCCCCTGTGTTCCCAGTGGGGCACCCAAGAGTCTGTAAGTTTTTACCACAGATCACTGTAATTACAGCAGGATACCATGAATAATGTGAAATTCAACTCAAGGTATCCAAAATATGCACGTGCCATAAAAAAAAAAATCCATGCTTAGAATTGGGGAAGCAGGACAGATAGAATCATAGAATTGTTTAGGTTGGAAAAGACCTTTAAGATCATTAAGTCCAACCTAGCACTGCCAATTCCACCACTAAACCATGTCCCTAAGCACCTAAGATCTCCATATTAACAGCAGATGGTGACCCCTCTGAGGACAACACAGGCAGAACCAGCCAAGGGCAAGCATGGGGCAGGGAAGAGAGGGGTGACTGCTTCTCAGCCCTGAGCACAGGCACTTCCCCTGCCTGCAATCTGGAGCTGAGATTTCCCTCGTGGCGGTAGGCACCTGGAAACATTTCTGAGCATGTTATTTGGAAATGCACCCAGTGGAGGTACCTTCTACATCTGCTTTGTTGAAATTATGGTCTTACAGACAATGGGAAGAGAAAGGATAGGTATATGGATGAGCCTAGCCCAGTGAATGTTAGTCAGGGAATGACTGACATCTACATTTCTGTTCCCTCCCTCAGGACTGCATCTCTCCTTTTTCTTTTCCTTCTCCTTTTTTCACTCAAATTGTTATATGTTGTAGCCTCAAGGTGGTGGTGAAGTAAATATGAAAAAAAATTGCATTATCCATTATGAATTGTCCACGCTTCTAATAGTATGGGTATATGGATGCGGTGAGAGTAATTTGCATTAACACTTATAAGCCAACTTTGTTGTTGGTTTCTCATAACAACATAAATAATGAACAATAATGAACAAAATTTGTTTTGGTTTAGACATTTCACTGGAGCTATAACCATGAAATGAAAATATAGTTTTATACAGTCTCATTAGTTTGCTTTTTTTCATAAAATAAAATATAAGCAATAGGCTTTTCTGTTGCAAAGTAATCATTATTTTTCAGTATTTCATTTTCTGCAGTTCTCGCAAAGTGTTCCTGATAATATAGTTAATCTGGGTATTTTCATTCTAGTGGCGTATTATACATTAAGTTAACCTTAAATATCACTAGGTACATTTTCAGAGTTCCAGCTCAGCACAATTTCTCTTGACTTAACACTTCCTAATTTAAAGTCTGCTTTCTAGCAATAAATTCTAACCTTGGCTTCTGACATAATTTTCTACAAAACCAATATTTGCTATTTGCAAATAAGTCTTTATTTTATCTTCACACTTAATGATTTATTTTTCTAGTGGAAAAACCGTAGTGTATGCTAATTTGAATTTTGCATTAACAGTAAACATAGGTGTGTGATTCTGTGTGTGTGTTTTCTTCATTTCTACTATACTGTAGAATGTGGCGAGTACTCTTTCTGTCTCTAAACTTCCAAGCCAATCTTCTTCATATGGATTATGAAGACAAGGAAAGGGAGATAGTAGAAAACTCCTTTTAATCTGTAAATATTGGCCCATGCCCTGCAGTGAGATGTATATGCCCCATGTGACTCTGACTGCTAAAGGAGATTAACTACCTGTTCAGCTGGGACTAATTACAAGCTGCAGCAGCTAAAGAGAGAAAGATCAGGAGGGCAGATGGCTTGGAGAAATGCAGGGGATTTTCTTCCAGCAACAGGTTTCAAAGGACTTCTCCAGTGACCTGGGAGAAAATACCATGGGATGCGAGAATAAAAAACTCTTTGCAAGAGAGACTGTGTATGAAGTAGAAAGCATTTCTAATGGGTTTGTCCTGTTTTTCTGAAGTAGGAATGATTACGTTCAGGCACTCCTGCCAACTAGCTTTGGAAGGGGGATGGGGTGGGAGAGTGCCTCGAAGTTGCAGAGGCTCCTGGTCTCTCTGCTCATCAAATGTTTCACTGCTGGGGAGGAGGAGACTGATGGGAGATTTCCATCTGGGGCATCGGTAGTTGGTGGTGCGCTAAGTATCTATCATTTTCTGTTCTGAGTGTGAAGGAGTGTGGATTAGCAAAGGTTGAGCTCAGATGAACTTCTCTGTTTATTAGCATGTGGAAACCTTCAATGATGTCCACAGCAAAACTGGTATGCGCATTTAAATCAGACTCTCAGGTCACTGATTGTTGGTTTCATCTTTGTATTTAACTGGTTCTTTCTTTTATGTATTGCTTCTCTGCTTCATTTTGGCTTATGCAAGTATATAGTCAGGTGATGGTTATTAATTTTGCTGATGTGTTTGTTATTCTTGAGTAAGTATAAGAACTAAGTGAGTGTAGCTTCATAAGGATTTCACCAAATCACTGTGTTGCAAATGGCAGACTACACTGAAGGTAAGTTTTGCTAAGCTGGAGATTTGTGTGTCTGAAAGATTGGATTTACACATGCTGTGAAATAGATCTATGGTCTAATCACATCCACATTTCATATTTCTAAATGCAACTTAACTTGCAAATGGAAACAAGTGTTTCTATCTGAACAAATCTGACCTTAACTACTTAAAAAAAAAAGTTTTTGTACTAAGCTATAGTAAACTACCTCCCAGCTCCCTAGAATATAGGATCTTTTTTATGATACTACAGAGTGTGAATTGATAAGGCTAACTGAAAAATAACGTTAGGAATTTGCTGACAGCTCCTACTCATCAGGCAAGCTGTCTGTCATCTGTGATATCTATTCTTCATAGCAATGCCCTGTAGTTTGAAAATTCTAAGTAACTGTGTGGATTTGTGGTTTTTTTCTCTCTCTCTTTTTTTTTTTTTTTTTTAAATGTGTGTCTGATGTTACGAGAAATGTAGCAAAGGGATTTCATAATTGCAGGGGTAGTCACAGAAGTGTTTAAAAGGTTGAAAATAAATCTGGAATAATTTTAATTGGGTTTTTCTTTTTCTTATGGGAGTATTAGGTGGGGTGGGGTTTTGCATTGTATTTCAGATCCCTTGTACTGCACAAACCTTCATGCAGCATTTAATCAACATTTTAGGTTTGAGAAGGTTATGCTTTTAGTTTTGCATAGTCAGTAAGGTTAGGTCTGGTGGCAGAAGTGGAAAGATACATATGTTTATCTGTACAGTCATTTAGCCAATGATCAATAAATGTCTGATGATAAATCAATATGGATGTAATCTCCAATCTGTGGAGTTCGAAGAACAATCTCCTGAGCGTTCTTACCACAAAATCTATATTCACTCCTGTCTTCATTCTAGCTGATTTATGCTCTGATGCTGTTTGCTTTCAAGGACCTCCATTTCTCTAAGTGCTGCCTGGTAGGTAAGCAACAATCCATCAGCACACTACTAATATCAAGGAGGCTTATATTTAATTACAGATAACAGGCCCAGTGGGACTGAGAACAAAGTAACCAATCACTGAGATTTGATATAATAAAATATAAAAAGAGAGGGAAGCCATAAAATGCGAAGGACCTTTATGAAAGAAATAGGTATTCTGATGTTATGCTTAAAACATATGGAACATGAGAATGAATTATATGACTGTCTTTTCAGTCTGATTTTAATACTTTTCATGTTAAAAATACTCTTGGTAAAGGAAGGAAAAAATCTATTAAGTAAGCGACCAAATACGCCTGTGAGTAGTCTACCTAAATTTGGTGTTAATTACATGTATGTAGATAATACATATGGGTTAGTTCTGTTTCTAAATATAAATATGCATTTTTATTTTATTGTTAGAAAAAATAATGTAGCTAATCTTCCTTAATGTATAAGATGTTTTAGCATCACTTCTTCCTGTACGTTAAAAGTAATGTAGTTCCCCCATAACAAGAGGTTGCACAATATTTCCTAAATATAATTTCTTAAATTTGCTCATGTTTGCGTATGTTTGAGCTAGATCTTTTGTATAGGCTTGCTAAAACTAGCCCTACTGATACAGCTGATGTCTTTATTTAAACTAGCAGATGAAGAAACCAGTATGGGTTGATGTTTAGGGTGAACAATATGCAATAAATATGAGCAACTTGTGTGTTGCTTTAAACATAGTTCTTGTAATGAATCCAAACATTCTGAATAGCCTGATGTTGTTAGGAAACTAATTTAACAGAAACACAGCTAAACAATATCACTCCTATTTGAAAATTCATTTTTTCTGAACCTCATATTAATCCATTTTTTATTCTGAGCTGATGAAAATAATTTTAAGAGACCTGTTTTATGAAATAAATTATTGACTAGTTCTAGTTCCAAGTCCTTGCATAGCAAAGTCAGAATAGGTACAAATAAAAAGTGATTTAATTTAGCATGTACAACTGTCATAGCTGAAGCTTTTGAAATGAAGTGGGGAAATCTTCATTAGCTAGATGGAGATAAAAGAGCCAACAGGTGGAAGAGGTAGGGAATAAAATGAAACCAAAGGCAGACAGACTGCAGCCAGTACGAAGAAAAGGGAAAATGCCAGTGAATATATGTAAGGCACACGATGCAGTAACTATTATTGCAGCTAAAACTTGTGTATCTCAGCAACTGTATAAATGAAGATAGTTGCTAATCTCTGTCAGCTGTTGGTCTTACTTTTGTTGAAGAAAACTGAAATACTGACCTTTGGCTTCTGAAAAGACAACCTCAGGTTGAGACTCTTGGAGGATATGTTGTCTGTAAAAATGAATCTGCATGCCTGTGTAAAGGGATTATCACTAACATATTTGTGAAACATCAGTGAAAGCAGTACTCTCCAGAGAAAGACAGTTCTGTGAATTTAATTTACTGGTGACTGGATTTGTACCTATTAAGGTTTTTGTTTTGTTTTACCCTCTTATTTAGAAAGGTAGCCCAAGGTTTGGAGTTGCCCAAGAAGTTTCAGGGTGTCTTTCTTGGGTGTGAGTTTGCAAGTACAGCTATTCACATGTTCAAAAATCTGTCTAAAACTTTGGCTTTTTTAACATTTTTTTGTATTTTTTAAATGAAAATGAGCTTGTAAAATAAGGAAGTTTTATGAATACGCAGTCAATAAAAAGCATAGATGTATATGCAAAGGCTAAGCTGAATGGTTTGCATAAATCAGGTTGTGTGAAGATTAAGAGGGAAGAATATAGATTTGCTTTAGTCTCTTAAGGTTTGCTACCTACTATTCTTTAACTTGGCATAGTACTACTGATACGTACCGCATTTGAAAAATTACACAGATTACAGTCTTTGTAATAAAATAGTGTAATAAAAATGTAATAAAATAAAGTAATGATGAGGTGGGCAAGGAGGAGAGAGCTGAATCTTCTTTAAAGTTGTCTGTGTTTTCCTGATGATACGTGAAAGGTAAGCAAGGTTCAGCCAGCTTGTGAACTGAGTGCCCTGACTTCACAAGAAGGAAGAGTGAGTGATTCTATCCTAGTCAGCTAAAAATGTATTATTTTGGGTTTTGGTAAGATGATTAAGGATGTGTATTAAACACTGGATTCTTCAGGCTCCTTTGTGCTCCTCAGCTTCTGACTGTGGAGAGAAGCCAATGAAAAGTTTCTGTTGTAGATGATACTATTTTTTATAGATAGTTTTTCTGTTGAATTTTTCCAGGAATGCCAGGCAAATTTCATACTTCTCACTGAAAATAGTTTCTTTTATTTCATAGTCACAAGGTCTGGCTATTCCTATTAACTCAAGTAAGAGAATGTATGAGCATCTCTGCTAGGTAGACCAGGTGCTGTATGTTAATTCCCCATCCCTTACCCTCTGCTTTAGGTAAATTCCTCATCCTTTTCAGGGCTTCAGTATTGATGGTGTGATGGGTAGGTATCCAAAGGGTTGCATTATGCACTTCTGGATGATTTTTACATTTGTCAGCTGGGCTGCTGGTATTGCAGGCATCAGAAGGGGAAGAAGTGTCTGTAAGTGAGCAGCTCCATATGAGGAAGCAAACCCGAATACCTGAAGTCCCAGATAGCCCCTAAAAGTGAAGTTAGATTATTGTTTGGTGCATGTCAGTGTTTCAGAATCCAGGGCAAGGATAATGATCTGCAAGAAAAGCAACACACAAGATAAAGTGGGGTGGGAGGGCACAGGAGAAGGGGAGGATGAGAGGGCAGGGTAGTTTACAGTCCAGGGTAGTAAACAGCACATGACAGATCTCTTTAGTTTCAGCTGATAATTAGATTTTACATTTTTTCAAGTTAGATTCTAGGACAGTCTGAGAGAGTAGGATTATCACTCATGCTTGGTCAAGACTTACTGTGGTTTTCAGGACGTTTGTAGAGAAGAACTGGAATAAGAGGTTAAAAGTACTGAGGATTCAGAGGCAATACAATGGTATATCTCTAAAGTTATTCAACTTCTTTATCACAGCAGCACAAACACGTCTATTTCCCTGCATAAACCAAGATGCTTGTGTTGCTTGCAAGATATTCTGGTACCATGCTGGTAGATAAACGTACGCTTGCTCCCAGTACTTGGGGTTTCTCCTATGCATGCCCTTCTCTCAGGTATGTAATTTAATGTACACAGGGTGTTTGTTTTCCTTCTTCTGGTAACAACTTTTTTAAGAGACAGTAATACAAGTGTTTTAGCAGTTCATGTTTACAAGAAATACATGACATGATAATCAGAAAAACTTTCAAGTAAGCATAAAACAATCCTGAAAGTCTGATGTATATGTTGACTAGTAACATGAAACATTTTTAAAATTAATGTGTTTTTTAATAAGGATGCAAATGTGTTTGTCAAAAAAGTATACATGCATATGCTTCTTTTCCTTTGTCGTCTGTAGTAGCCAAGAAATCCATCTCTCTTTTCCTGACTTGCCATTCATTTTTCGTACATCCTAGAAATGCTGTAGATTTCCGTACTTTTATGTAGATTGCAGATTTGTGTTAACTGTTTTCTGCTTCAACTCAATAGTCTTGAAAACAAACAAGCAAAAGCCCTCAAAATGAATGATATTTTGGAGAGGGAGTTTCTGTCAAGATGTAATAATATGCAAGTAATTTAATCATCTTGTTGCTTTGAATCTAAAGATTTGAATTATGTCAACTTCTATATTGGCAGGCATACAAACAGACTAAAATAGTTATCTAGATATCCTATTACAGAAAGCAATAAAAACTCCATTTGATGTACAGGCAATCAGAACTTGGATAAATTCTAAATGTTGTATTTTAACAATGTGTGCATATACACAAATTAATTTAATTCTGACTAAAAAAAAAGTCACGGGTATAGAGCTGCTGCCTGCAACATACATTAGCAGAATGTGCTGCTCTTGTTTGAGTGCCAAATAAATGTCCATTTTCTTCACCTCAGGTAATCTCAAGGGTTTAGACACCTGAGCCATAGGTACTGGGAAGAAGTTGGTCACGAAAGAGGGTAGTTGACTAACAGCAGAAAGCATGATTTATGAATAATTATTTGAAATTGTCAATGTGTGTAACCAGTAGGTAGATAATATTCATAGAATCTGACAAGACATGGCTTGTCAATATGAAAAATAATGTGACAAATAGAAAGTAAGGAGAAGAGATGCAAAGTGTCACCTTACAATTATGAATACAAATATGATGAATGGAATTGGTAGAAGTCTCATCCAATTCTCATTATGTAGATAATTACAAAATAAGGTGTTCATACAATAGCTTTACTTAAACTCATAAGCCCCTCAGCACTCTGAGAATATTCTACTTTGGAGCTATTGTCGTAGCAAGTAAGGCTTCTTGTTCTTGGTTGTGATAATTAAGATAAAATCCCTGTCTGAAATCCTGTTAATTCTATGTTATATTTTCTTCTAGTGCTTGCTTTTGAGGATGATGATGAGATATAGTCACAGAGTAAATGATGGCACCATATTGCTAATTAAATATTAAATGTTCAGATAATCACATTACATAAACCTAGTCAGACAAATTGTTTATTACATATACATTTAGAACAGTTATTAATTTTTTTTTCTAGATATTAAACTGCTTTCAGCGGAGACATAAAAATCTAGTCTACTAGAGGACTTACTTTTGAATGACTTACATGAATCCTCTTTAGCTTATAGTATGTTGTAAAACAGTATTTGATGCCAGATAAATGAAATGACAGAGTATTATCTATATATTTATGATTTATTGTAGTACAGTATTAAATGTAGGAGAAGTTGAATCATAGAATGGCTTGGGATGGAAGGGACCTTAAAGATCATCTAGTTACAACACCCCCTGCTATGGGCAGAGACACCTTCCACTAGACCAAGGTGCTCAAAGCCCCATCCAACCTGTCTTTGTGGATGGGGCACCCACAACTTCTTTGGGCAACCTGTTCCAGTGCTGAGCCACCACCCTCAGAGTGAAAAATTTCTGCCTAATATCTAATCTAAATCTACCCTATTCCAGTTTAAAACTATTACCCCTCATCCTATCACTACACTCCCAGATAAAGAGTCCCTCCCCATCTTTTCTTTAGGCCTCTTTTAGGTACTGGAAGGGGCTTCAAGGTCTCCCCAGAGCCTTCTCTTTTCCAGGCTGAACAACCCCAACTCTCTTACCCTGTCCTCGTAGTAGAGGTGCGTCCACCCTCTGATCGTCTTCGTGGCCCTTCTCTGGACCGGCTCCAACAGGTCCATGTTCTTCTTATGCTGGGGGCTCCAGAGCTGGACACAGTACTCCAGGTGGGGTCTCACCAGAGCAGAGTAGAGGGGCAGAACTGCCTCCCTCGACCTGCTGGCTGTGCTGCTTTTGATGCAGCCCAGGATGTGGTTGGCCTCCTGGGCTGCAAGTGCACATTGCCGGCTTGTGTTGAGCTTCTCACCTACCAGTACCCCCAAGTCCTTCTCCTCAGGGCTGCTCTTAATCCATTCTCCGCCCAGCCTGTATTTGTGCTTGGGATTGCTGCAACCCACGTGCAGGACCTTGCACTTGGGCTTGTTGGACTTCATCAGGTTCATAGAGGCCCACCTCTCAAGCCTGTCTGGGTCCCTCTGGATGGCATCCCTTCCCTCCAGCATGTCAACTGCTCCACACAGCTTGGTGGTGTTGGCAAACTTGCTGAGGGTGCACTGAATCCCACTGTCCGTGTCGCCGACAAAGGTGTTAAACAGCGCCAGTCCCAATACCAACCCCTGAGAAAGGCCACTTGTCACTGGTCTCCACGAGTGACCTAATAGCAAACAAAGTTCTCATTAGAATGCTGTATTTTATTTTATTTATATTACTTGGGAAATCTTCAAAAAAACCCCATGTGCATGGTGCACTTCAGAATTCCAGCAATTACAATCCTTGTTCAAGTTTCAAGACAAATTACATTCAGACTATTTGTGAGAGTGTCTCCAATTTCTAATTTGCTGTTATAAATGTGGAGAGTTATTACCTCAATCAAGGCTGTTACGAACAAGTCAATGAATGAGGCTTTAGAAACTTTAATATAGAAAAATCATAGGTGTGAACGTGTGTAATGTTAGCTGCTTCAGAGGTAACTGCACCTATCCATGCTCTTGCCCTCTAATACCTAGAAAGTATACCTCAAGTTGTCCTCAAATACCTTTTGAGGGCAACTGAGAGAGTACTCTTGGACATTTATACAAGCCTATGTTTAGCAGCTGAGAACAACTTCATCTGTCACAATCTAAGGCCTATCATCACTGGAGGTGACCGAGAGACCAAAGCTTGGTCAAGTAGTAAATGAATTAACCTAAGGCAGGTCCAGTGAGCGAAGGAAATATTGCATCTTAATTCAGACTTGGTGGTACTAACCAATGTTCTTCCAGTACTAACCAATATTCTTCATCTACAGTTTACTTGCTATTTTCCGAGGTTTTCTAAGTTTCCTCAAGTGCTGGCCCCTATTATCTAGCATCCATGTTCGCTTGTTACCAGAGACTGTGAAATACTGATGACTGCCTCTCAAATAAATCCTTAGGAAGTTCTTGTGATGAAAGAAACAAACTTAGAAGGCTCTAGTCATTTTAGTCCCAAAGAAGATTTCTTCCACTGCAGAAAATTATCTGGGCCATCATGCTTGCACTTCCGATCTCTGGAGCAACCTCTTTTAGCTGGGGAGCAAAGGATTGTGAGGAGGCAGAAATCAGAGCAAATGATCTAGGATGTACACAGCAAGGTTAGCCAGGGAAGCTGGGCAGACTCATCACCATGCCTCTGTGGGGATAAGGAAATAGACCTTCCTGAACTGATGTGGTTTCTGAGATGTGCACGGACAGGCAGGAAAGAGGTGCATTTCTCATATGTTTAGGGCAATCCTGTGCTTTCTGATCTTCATCTGCAAGGTAGCTATGGATTCAAGGGGGGAACGCAAGCAACAGTCACCCCCTTCTCAGCTCTTTTGCTAGACAGTTGAGACAGGACGGTAGGAGAGGAGAAGGGGAAGGAGGAGGAATGGGATTCCCTGAGGTATCTCAATTCCCAGGATTTGTGACTGGAGCACTATACATGGCGTATTTGTATTCTCCTTCGCTTAACCCACACATGTAGTAATGTATTCTGTCCTCTAAGTGGAAACCCCACTCCTCCTGTCTGAAAATTCCCTGTTACTGCAAGACCTAAGGCAAAGCCTAGAAGGATTACTAAAGCTGACCTGCTCTTGAATCAAAAAAAGGTATCTTGAAGTTAAGGCTGATGCAAATTAACAAAGTAGGGAAAGAATGACACTTTGACTTGTGCCTGTTCTGTCAAAGACTTCAACCATGGAGGCTGTCAAATTGGCTCTTTTTTATTGACTTTTTTAGTCTATAGTTTAGACTAAAAACAAGTCTATTTTAGTTGTCTAAAATAAATAAGTAAGTTGGAACATAACAGGAAGCATGCAGTGCGTGCAACTAACCAAACCTCAGTATTACAGTCTGCTTAAATCCAATGAACTTCAAAGAGCATAAGAAAACATTTCCATTTTTATTCTTTTTATTTTGGGGAAACAGGTGGGACGTTAAATATTCTATTTCTTTAGTACTTAGGGAGAAAAAGAAAGATTGCAACTTTTTAATTCAATAAGGCAGTAGAGTGGTGTGTGAAGAAACAAAAATTATTCTTTCCCTTCTCTTGTATTAGGAGGCCTAGACAGAGAGCGATGCTGTGACTATATTCTTTGTTTTGCTGCCTCTGGGTACAGAAGATGATACAGAAAAAGCAAATTTTTCCTTTAAATCTTGGGACCTGGAAAACATTTGCAATCTAAAAGAGCTGTTGTGACTATGCTAGGAGGCCCTAGGGCTTCCAAACCCTAGGATTATTGTTTCCATTTGATTTTTGGTAGTGGTGACCTAGTTAGGCAAGGGAGCCCTGGGAACTTAATGTAGGAGGAGGAGCTTTCCTGCTGGCTTTTCAGTGTGAGATGAGCGTGGGTAATTCCTTGCATCACTGTGCCTTGCTTTCTGCTGACTTTCATCAAACTGGAGGACAGGTTTTCTGGATTTCCTCTGCTCTCCTAAGTTGGAGGAGCTCTCAAACCAGCCGTCCTTGTCATATGAAGATCTGCTCATTGTTCTGTCAGCGGATGGACATCTCCCAAGTCTGAAGCGGGAACTGCTGGGTTTTGGGCTTGGATTACTAAAGTGTTTTTAGCATTCTTCATCGTACTAGGTAGTTTCTAACACGGTCCAAGGAAAAAGCCAGCAAAAATACCAGAAAAAAGTAACCTCTGTGTGTGGAGGGAGTTATTAAAATATTCTATTCAGAAGACAAATAAATGGAACACATGCTGGAAAGAAAGAGGAACTGAATGTAGCGGTCATGAAGGGAAAAATGTACATGCTTTCCCAGAGTTTCATTACACAGTCTTCCATAAATAAGCAATTAAATACCATGCAGAATGGGGAGGAATCCTTATTTTTTTTATTTTTCTTTAGAAGGTAGTCCTAAACTTAGTTTATGCATTAATTTCATTGAATTATATTCACTTAAATTTAAACCTTGATGACCTGCCAAGGCTTTGTGAAAAATCTTTCAATTAAAAACAAGCAGGTTGCTCAGCCAAAAACGTTATTTTTCTTGAAAAGTGAGTTTTAAATAGATTCTTTTTAGAGTCTTGATAATTTTTTTTATTTTATAATAGCAGTTTATTAACTTGTTTGAACAAAGATAAAGGAAAGAAAACAGAGGAAACCCAAGCAGTACTAGTTGTTTTTCTTAATGATTTCTCTCTAGAGTAGTGTGCTTTTTGTAGAAGAGAGCACATTTCCTGCTCAGGAATAAAAAAAAAAGAAAAGAAGTATTTTCTGCTCTTGCATCAGTACAGTGTTCCCTTGCAGCTGTTCCTGCTTCCCTGTGGGGAATGCAATAAGCTGCAATTAAATGCAGGTGCTTGGAAGCAGGAGTGCCCTTGCTCTGTTTAACAATCTGAAGCAACAAACAAAAGAACCAGAGAGACAGGAATCTACCTTCTGTTTAATGGGGCATGAACACTTTTTCTTGGCACCGAGATAAGTGTCTACCTTTTGTTAGAAGTACGTTTCTCTTTTTCCCTTGGTGAAAAGACAGAGGCCTACCTCTTGTTTATTAGTTCACTGCTAGGAGAGAAAGAAACTAAACAAGACCATATGCTGCAAGGGGAAAACAGCAGTCGCTAGGCACAGGAAAAGCTCTTGCCTTTGTAGCGTAACACCACTTATTTCTGTTTCTCCCTCCCTCCCCAGAGGGAGGGAGAAACATCCCCCCTCCTTTTTTTTTTTTCCTCTGTATGATGTAGACATAGTTGAGGGGTGGCAATATGCAGGTCTCTCTTAAACTAGGATGCCGGTTGCTTAATTTTGGCGTATGAATCTTTGTGTTGGGGAGACACCTGGGTACAAATAACTGGCACAAAGTATGGCTGAGGGTGGGGAGTGACTCACTTGGATGTTCCTGGCTGTGAGCAGAGGCTCCTGGAAGAGCTGGGAGTCCCGTTATCAGCAGAGAGGTAAGTCCTGCTGTTTGGAGTGAGGTGGGTGAAAGCAGTCACACTGACAACTGGGCAGAGGTAAATTGCTCTTCCGAACTCTTGTTCTCTCAGGCAGGTGCTCCAGTGAAGTCTCAGTAACTTTAGCGCAGGAGTTGTCTTGCCCTGACCAAATAGTTGTTTGCATTTGTACAGTGTAGGTCCCAGCCCACTGTTTGTCCCCTGGTGCTCGACTTCATTAATAGCATGACAGAAGTGTAACATCTCATTTTAGATTTGAAACTTCTTGATCTGCTTTCACTTCAATAAGCTTAATTTCTCAACCAAAATACTGTAGATTTGCCCAAGACCACAAGACACACATCCCTGCACTGCCAGCCCTCTTGACTCCCCTCACCTGTCCATGTGTAGCACATCTCTGAACCACAGCCAAGGTGGGTGGCTCTGACTCTGCCCGTGCCTGGTGCCAAGCCAAAAAGACATCTTCTACTTCAGAGTCCGTACTTTTCCAAATGAGCACTCCCCTGCTGAGGGATGTTCCTCCTCTGTTCAAGGGCCAGTTGTCATGAAATCTGTAGGAATTTCATTCTGCTTGATGCTCTTAGACTTCTGTCCAGCTTAGTTGCAATACATCAGCATTTATAGGGGAGCTGGTGTGAGCATATTTACATTTTTATATAATGATTGTATATGCCATGACTGATGAAGAAAATACGCTTGAGAAAAACCAGAATGTTTGTGTCAAGCATTCTTCTGCAGGGGAGCTCTTCCCTCATTGAGTGTTACGAATGTACCCTCTTTAGTAAAATGGTATATAGTACTAGGAAGCTTGTAAAGCACTGCGAAAGCCAATATCATCTATGCATGCAACTGAAAGATTATCTGTAATGAGAGATCCTGGTGCAGGCTTATAGGATAGAATTGCTAAGCGGGATATGAGCTATGCCTCAGTCTCAAAAACAATTCCTTCTAGTGACTAGATTTACATAGCACGTTTACTGTAGGTCTTCAAGCAAGCTGTGAAGCAAAATTTTATTTCCTGAAAACAAAACTGAGAATGGAGCTTTTAAGGTGTTTCAGGCTTAATATTTTTTTAGCTTTGAAGGTTCAGGTTTTGGAGATGCTCTCATCCTTTGGAAAATACATGATGATAATCTTTTATTGCAGATTAGATTCTAATTAACGCCTGTATACTGTGGATCAAATGCACACATTTTAGAGGTTCAGCTGATAGTTGGTAGGTTATGAACTTGTTGTCATTTGGGATTCAGTTACCTAAATAGGTAGAAGGCTTAGAGTATGCAAGAAATCACTGCAGACATGACAAATGACACAAGGCACGGGTTTTGGAAAAGCAGATAAAGGCAGTCAGGATGTTATTTGGCAGTTAAATTGATGATAAGCATATATGTTTGCTCTGAATCCTACACATGATGCCTGAGCCCTCAGTCACTTTTTAAGATCCCTCATGTCATATGGAGCAAAGATCATGATCCACCAAGCAGTTTTGCTGATTGCCTACAAATTAGATGGAGACAAGGTTGCCAATGAATTACAGTTTGACAACAGTACAATAAACTTGCGGGGATTTGTTTTCTTTTGTTAAATTGCATCTCTTGTTGAAATTCATTGAATTACATTGTTTGACACTAGTTGGGAGAATTTCCCCTGGATAGTTCAAGAAATTTGTATATCGGAATTATTAATTGTAGTTGTTTTGGTTGCTGGGAAAGGTTTTAGGTTGATGTTTTAAGATTTATAACGTCATCATTATGGATCTTTGCCTTTTGTGTTTGAAAAATAAGGATATTGTGGATTTTACCAAGCTGTGTTGTGATAATGTTCTTACTGGTGTGGTTCAGTGAAATATTTGCTTTATGAAGTGCAATTCAGCTTTGAAATATTTTCTCATCCCAGCATAATTTAGGTCAAAACTTAGTTCACATAATCTGTTTTTGAATCACAAGGCGGAAGTTTTTCTTTCCTCTGGAAAGTTCATAGTGTAGTGAAGGTTTCTTTATGCATGATGTCTCTGTTCACACAACTATATTTTATAGCTAACTTGAACTGGGAAAAGTTGTTTATGCTGCTAGGGTAATGTAAATCTACAGGAGCATTTGCACGAGTATTCAGGTTCTGCATAAAACTTAGCAAGCTTCATTTTATTTTGCGGAGTAATTAATGATGTCATTTGGTGTTTCCTTTTTCTGGATTTAGCAACAGTTCAAATATGATGAGAAATAAATGATGCTTCTAGGCATCAGACTCTGGGCTTGATGGTTAACAGGCCCTTCGAAGGGTGAGTGAATTCTTCTGCATAGTTTTCCTAATTAGGAAGAAAACTAAAATCTATCTTTAAAAAGAATGAACGTAGGAGATGGAAGGGCAGATTTGTGCGTTAGGAGGAAGGGGGATAAGGAAGTAACTGAGAAAGCTGCGTCTGTGCCAAATGAGTTGGATTCTCCATGGACTGTTCAGAGCTGGCTAGTGTTTTAAGTGTCTTGTTTTGGAGAGGGGTGAGAGGGATTTCATCTCTTCTGATGCACATCTGTCCAGCATTTCCTCTCTTGCACTCAGAGATAGTAGCCAAGAGAACAAGTTTCAGGCAGTTTTGAATCCTGTGACTTTAAGAAGAGTAAATCTCTCCATAGTCTCTACATATTTTCTCTGAAAAATACTTTTGTGTACCTGTGAAAGTTGGCAGCCATAGTGGCTGAATATCTTTTTGTTCTTTTACAGGAGGTTTTATCCTCAGGGTATGTGTGCAGGGGTGTCTTTAACAAGCTAATTAAATACCAATATTTTTCTGTAATGGAGATTATCTAATTGGCTAGCTATTCAATGGCTTACTTTGATATTTAAACTAATTCATACCTATAGCTGTACATACAGTGGAAATAAGGGCTACCCATAATGAGAAACTTGTAAGAGGGGGTAGGCAAACATGGATTGTTAGGAACCTTTTCCCCCTCTTTCTTCCATTGCCTATGGCTTCAAGTAAAACATCAACTGTGAGAATAAGTATAGGAGACAACATTAGTTTGTCAGTTTGGAAGTGAAAAAAGTAAGAATTTCTTCATTTATATATACCAGCACACTGGTGTTTTACTATTGAATGTGTCGTGAGGTTTTTTGTTGGTTCACCCACCCCCCCTGCCAAAATAAGGAAGAGAAAAACATGACTACAGCTGGAAGAGGGTGTGAGAATTCACTCCTTTTTTTCATAGTAATTTTGAGGCTAAAACACGTTCACAATATTCAAAGAGAATACTTCAGAAAGTGAATACAATGACATGATGAAATAGAGTCCTTCAGGTAGGTCTAAAGTATGAAGAACTGATTAACTCCGTGACCCTAGCCTTCAGAGGTCAAAGTTATAAGCCAAGATAACATAACTCCTGAACAAGACTGTGGCAGAAAGTGGAAGAGACAAGAACGGCTGAATTAAATCTAGAGGTTATGTTCAGGGTTATGAGGCATTCATTGAATGTTATCACCTTTATCATTAACGTTTCCAGGAGGAGGTCAGAGGGGACCTGTGACCAGGAATCAAGGAGCTCTCTCCCTTCGAGCACTGTGGAAAAAAAGTCTGTGATGTGATCTGTGTTTTTCACTTGCAGACCTAATTCCCTTCATATACTGTCGCTGATTTTAATAATGTGCACTGGAGTACAAGCCCCATTCTGCATGTCTTTTTTCCCCTGCTTGTCATCAGGTAAAGTTGGTTTGACTTGACTTCAGCTGCAAGAATTTGCTTATTTTTGGTGGGAATAGAATGAAGATGATTAAAGCCAGGTCATCAGCAAAAAAAAACCCTTTTCTGGGGGTTGAAGACAGCTGTCTGGACAGTGAAGCAGCGCAACAGCTGTGGGTGCAGATTAAGTAGCACTTGCTGTGCCAGCAAGAGGAGGAAGGAGTAAAAACGCTGTTGTGGCAGTGAAGTCACAGCCCCAGTGATAACTTAGGCAGAGCTCTTCTCCTCAGTGCTATCTTCTTTCATGCAAAAAGTGGGAATTTCTTTTCTAATGACATATGATGTAATTGCACAAAAGGTTTTCTGTTTTTTTTGCTGCACACCATCGCAGCCCCTTAGACATTACAGTATCTGCTCACTCAAACATGACTAAGGTTAAGAACATGCCCTAACTTTTTACTGAAGCTTAGTGTCTTTGCTCTACTCCTTGCTTGCAGTAGTTCTGGTATAGGAGCCTTTACTGTGAATCTCTGATGAGTAGGAAGTAAGCAAACAAAAGGTCTCCAGTCAGTGTTACTAAAATTTTGTGGGTTTTTTTTTCCTTTTTCTTAAAAGATCTGTGAGACTCTTTCTTTTTCCTTAAGTTCATTTTTAAGACGAAAGCTGATGCCAAAGTACCAAAGTAAAAAAGTGCCGAAGTAAAAAAATATCCTCCCTCCCCCCCTCTTCAAAGTTTTTAGAAAATTCCCTGCATATCACACATGTGATGTGTCAGATATTTTTAAATGCGAAATTATAGTGTGATTACTTAAAAAGTGCAGATACAATTGCATATGAACTACTTTTACAATCAGTATACTGATTTAACTGGTAAATAATGCTGTATTTTCCAAAACTTTGAGACATCATAAAAAAAAAAAAAATCATACAGACATATAAAGCTCTATGTGCGTGTCCTTGTTGTTAGTTTCATTTAGAACAGTGAGGTTTTGGTTTGTCTTTAAAGGTTGGTCATTAACTTCATGTCTTACAGAAGTAAATAACAGGAAATGCTGAAAAGAAAATGTAAAGATGATAAAAACTGAAGTTCTCTGGATCTCTCCAGGATGATTTTTCAGTTTTGAATTACAGTTTAGAACAGGCCAAATTCTTCCCACATGCATCTCCATTGAAGTATACTGATTTATGCCATAAATAAACCTGATCTCAGGTATCTAACCTTTGATAGGGAATCAGTAGGACTACTTTCAAAATCATACTGCATAGTGCACTGCTTTTGTCTTTAGGTTGGTGATTAAAGCCACAGTTCCTTTTCCCCTGTCTGATTCTGGGCTGCCGTGAGATTTCCTATCCAATGCTGTAATTAGGTAAGAAGGAGCCATATTTGGAAAGAGTGTGTTGTAATTACACAGCATTAGATGTAAAGGTCACGCAAGATCAGTGTTAGGACTTTCCAAGTTGTGCTTGCTCTTCTTGCTCCTGTTACACAAGGTGTTTTTATTGATTTCTGAAAAATGGTACCCAGTAGTGCAGGTGGCATCATGACAGCCTGTCCTGGCTAGATTCTGACAGAGGATCCAGATGAACGTGTAGAGCGTATCAAAAGTCAAGCTCTTCGATGCAACTTTGGCCAGTTTTCCTGCTTTGATTCCCTGTTTTGTTATGGTGACTGAGACAAAGCTTTGTTGCAGGCTGGTAGCTTTTGGCAAAAGGATTGAGCGCTGAGAAATGCACATATGGGAGGATAGAAGGTGGTGGAAATCCAAATGATAAAATTGTGTTAGTAGTTTTT
Organism: Burhinus bistriatus; assembly: GCA_013397275.1. Classification (NCBI taxonomy): domain Eukaryota; kingdom Metazoa; phylum Chordata; class Aves; order Charadriiformes; family Burhinidae; genus Burhinus; species Burhinus bistriatus. The sequence continues at coordinate 669,499 of VYXH01004149.1, forward strand.
TTCCTATGACAAGGTAGTAGATGTTGAACAGTGAGAAGCTGCTGTCACGGTACAGCAGAAACAAAGGCTTCAAAACATTGTGCAAAATGAGAAAATACTGGGGTTTTTTTTTTTGCCCCCCCTTTTTTTTTTCTCCTTTCATAGGTAGTATGCCTATTCTCAGGCCACATTAAAGTTATGTCCTTCCATCAAGGTACTTTTTAATTTTCATTCAGTCATCCTGATGTAAATAGGGGGAAAAAAAAAAAAAAAAAGTGTGTACTGTAATATCAGATGTTAAGTTGTACTTTAAATGCCAAATGTTAAATGTGATGATTATTATAACCCTGTTTTGATTTGCTGTGGTGTAGCATTCTAACTGGCTTCTGGTCTTAATCCTTTGGAGTTTTGAGGTAACAAATTTTGTAGCCTTGCAGACCAGGCAATGTGCAGTACAAATGCAGAGGTCCCAGCCTTCTTGCATGAAAGAAGATAGCAACATTTCCACTGAAATTAGATGGGAACAGGCTTCGAGATGGATGCCTGCTTACACATGGAACACTTACAACAAAGAAATACCTAATTAGATAACTTACATTTATAGTCTTGTATTTCTCTATGCAATCTTCATAAATGCAACACGAGCTGTATACAATGGTAACAGCATTAGAAAAGTAACATAGCAAAGAATCACTTGAGATACGTAAGGTCAACGGCTGAATCAGCAGTTTGCTCTAGGCCATTAGATATGTTAGCTGATGATGGATCACTATTCGGATAGAGGTTCTTCGTTAGAAATTCTATCTTCAGGATCTAAACATGAGGCACATAATAGCAGCCAAATGGGTTAACTTTGTCCAGTTGCCTTCTCTTGACCAAAGGTTATGCTGATTTGTAACGATGGCATCATTTGTGTTCTCAGATTGAGGTGAGGAATTTCTTCAGGCACAGGAATTTATTGCTTTATCATCTTTGGTTGCAATGAGTTTGTTATTCATTGAAAACTGACAGCATAGTAGTCGACTGAGTTCTCTGCTTTTTAAGAGGCATATTTTCATTATCTCAATGCTATGGGCAGGGTAGATGTCACTGTTTTCAGCTGCTTTGATTTGCAAGGGTTTTTGTACTATGACATTAATGATACTTTATAAAATGGAAACACATCAGCTGCCACCTCACAAGACTGTATTTGTTTCTTTCGTGGCTGCACTGAATTAATAGCTCAGTCAATCAGTCTGAAAAAGAAACCCAAGTCTCTGTCTTCCTTTGTAACTTCCAAATAATTCATATCTAAAACTAGAAATGCTTTGTATTGATGGATAAATGATCTTGCACTTTGACTGAATATCATCAGAATTTTACTGCTCCCGTCATTTCCATGAGTTACTCACTGTTACGTCCAACTTTATTTTGATAATTTTTCCTGATCAACACACCTTACAAGTCTATTCCATATTTCTCCCACAAAATTGTTAACATTAACTAATTAATATTAGTTCCAAGACTCGTCCTTGGAGGAGTACTTGAACAGCTTTCTTCCAATCCAGTGCAAATCACTGTTATTTTTCTTTACTTAATTCTTTACACAATTTACAATTCTTCTAGTACAACCTGTCTTTTACAGCTGAACTCATGATTTTTGTTGTAGTGCTATATCGAACATACAGCAATTTATTTGAACTTAGTTTCAATTTATCTTGTTTATAAAGCAATTATTGCATTAGTCTGGAACAATCTATTTTCAATAAAATTCAACACAAGTTTACCAAGTTTCCACTAACTTAGATACCTGTATTTTATACACGTTTTGAGGGATGGAGTTTTGGTCAACTGAGATAAAACTAATTATCTTAAATTTGCTTGCCTAATGTTGTTGTTTTCTTTTTCTCTTCCTTCTTAAAGAGAGGTACAAGATCTATAATTTCCCTGTTGTTTTATGTTATTGTTCTGCTCTTAATATCACCATAAGTTCCTGTAAGCACATTCCCTGTTCCTTGTTTGATCAACTTTAATTTGGGGATTTTGCTCTTATCTCAGGATATAGGTTCACTATGTGGTATTTTACCTTTGAACCATCAGCAATGTCCTTGCCTCTGTGTTTATCTTTAATCTCTGTGTCATTCTTAGTGGATGCTATGCCTTATGTTTGGGTCATTTTTCATTTTACTGTCTAAGCTTCCCAATAACTCTAGTATCTTCCTAGAGAAAGTTCTGACACTTCTGTAGCAATTCTTTCCCTGCTTAGACAGAAGAGTAAGTAGAAGCACTCTTTCAGCATTTCTCTTTTACTTTTGTCAAATTATGCGACCTGCAGAGAAACTGAAGTGTGAAGAAGGGGCTAGGAACAACGGTGGGACTCTGCAAAATAGAGACCTACTGTCATCACTGTGTTTGCTAGTTGCTACTTACTGATACTAAATTAGATCACTAGCTCTTAAAGAAAATAGTATGTTCTCTAATTTACTTATAGCAAGGAATTATTAAAGTTAATAGCAAGATATCTGAGAAAAACTTGTCAATGTGTGCAAACTGTCTGCAAGGGAAACTTTAAAAAGTGCTATTTAAAGTCATCAGTAACAGACTGAAAATGTAAACAATTAGTTGGCGTGGAAAAATGATCTAGAATCTGTGCAAATCGCAAAATCCTATAGAAGTCTCTCAAATATATGACCAAAAGCAAGGGCTTTTCAGTCTCTGAGGGTCAAAAACTACAGATCATTTTAGAGGGTCATGTAAGATAATGAATTCTAACATTGAAGTTGTGGAATTAATTATTTGGAGACTATATTCCAATGGTAATCTCTTTTATTAATTCTACCAGCTTTCCTTTTTCTGTGTTTTATATGATTTACCTATTCCCTGAAATGTAAATACCTAAGAAGGGGAATACTTTGTCCACGCCTCAGTAACACTGCAATTAAAATTATTGATGTAATACATCTGTCTTCCTGTAACAATGACTCCATAATAAAGTAAATGAGGTGACCTCATTAGGATGAAAAATTCTGTTCCTTAGTACACTTTCATATCAGCAACTGCAAGAGGATTTCTGACACGTGTACTTTCTTCTATAGGGTGACTTTGGAGTGATGATTATTTGATTTCATTTGGTGTTCAGTAGGAAAAACAAAACTATAGCTACAAAGAACAGGAATGACGTTAAATAGCCATAGGCATATCAGTCTGTACTAAGTATGTACAAACTGAAAACCAATGTAAGAATAATTTAAAAAGAGAGACAAAGAAAAAAGAATTTGTATGTTCTCACTGCATTACCCTATTTCTCAACTAACCAGGAAGAACAGGCCAAACTTTATCCTAAACCGATGCAATTTTACAAATCCTTCTGCCAGCTCAAATTACTTTGGGCTCCCTTAACGCTAGACAGAGCTGTTTCTAAATCCTCTGTTTCCTTACCAGACCGGGAGCCCTGATGGCCTTAAAGGTGTAATATCATCTTCTGGTTGACAGAGCCTGATCTGATCCCAGATATCCCACGACTCTCACTTTTCTGCTATTAAGTTCACATAGTTGCTACTGCCACTCGACTTACTTTCCCTTTAAATCCAGCCAGCTGTCTGTCAATCTCAAATTTTAATACATCTCTATCTTTCTGGTATTTGGTACGTACTACAAAACTGGCTTTCCAGAAAGCTGCTGACAGTTCAGGTTCTGAGAGAGCTGAAGAATGCGCTAAATCATAGCAGTGTAAATGTATTATTCAAACATAACTTACTTATTTTGGTTGCTGCTTGCTGTCACCTGAAAAGGAATAAAATTGGAAACATAAAATAACACTGCTGCAATTAGATATTGTTACAATATTAATAACAAGTAGTTAAAAAATGTGTTGTGTTATTTTTTTTTAAGCATTTGGCATGTAATTAAAATTTCTAGAGACCCTAAGAAATCTGGGAATCCTAAAGTAAAAGTATGCACTTCAGCAAGAATGTATTAGTATTGTCTGTCCAACCGTACTTGAAAAAACATCAGTCAGGATATCACGTCTTAATATTATCTGCATCTCAAGAAAAATATACCTTGATAGATGGTCCACAAATGAACAAGTTAGTTATACAAGGGACCTGACAGTGCAGGTTTGAGCAAATGTATTGTGGGTGCAATAGTACTAACTGATACAGGACTTTAACCTGCCTTGAAAGAACTACTTCTTAGCTATCATTTCTGAAGACTTTTTTTTTTTTTTCTCCTCCCTATACAGCTTCCCCCCCGCCTTTATCTCCTGTCTTCCAAAACTGAGTCATGGCTTAGCTGCAAGGATTATAGAGCTCTTCTAATTGAAGAAATGGATCTGAGTAAACACACTGAGCTTGCTGATGCTTGCTGATGGACCAGATATAGGTCTGGGGAGGTATTTCTTAGGCAGATATGCCTCACTCTGGGTGTGTTCGTGTGCATGTGAACGAGATGGCTGGACCGTAGCTGTAGCTTCAAGCAAAGACCAGTCTGGCAAACCAGCCGGGGAGGCGGAGGAGAGTTCTTCCCTATATTTGGGAAAAATTTAGAATCTAGGTGTTCTCTTCCTCTTTCAAGCATGTCCCTTGTTATGTCAGGATAGGAGAACTGACAGATACCTTGCCAGGGCTTATGTCTTTCCAGTAAATAATAGCTATCCCTGGATTTCTGTTTGCTAATTAAATTTGCAGGCATCTGTCATTTATCTCATATTTTGAACTCTCCATCACCCTTTCACCTGGCATCACAGCCAGCCACCTGGGAAAAGATAAGATATAAAATTAGTTAATATTGAAGGGCTGGCCTTATTGCTGATGTGATCTTATCAGGCAGTATTGAGTGATCACTTAGAAAGCAGAATTACTGGCAGCTGCCGCATAGTTAACATACTTCTATGCAGTAAACTTATTGCTGTGCTGGAATACCCAAGCTATATTTAGAAAAGGTGGCTCAGAAAACTTTACAGCAGCATTTTACTCAAGCAAGTTAGTCCTTTGAGTACCTTTGTGACATGGACTGACAGTTTTGCTCTTGACATCTCACGAAGAGATTGTTGCAGCATAATGAAATGGGCATACATCTTTCTTTAAGCATTTTGCACTGAAGTTTGAGTTCACCTGATGGGATAGTGCTCAGACAGAATATTCAGCCCTGTGGCACAATAATGCGTTTTGATTAGTTGATATAAAAAATAGATAATATGATATAATCATAAATAAGCTAGTTTATTGTGAAGAAATAGCGTTACATTTTTCCTCTTAAAGATTTTTTTTGTCTTTTATACTTTAACTTTTTTGGCATATGGCAAAGTTATTACTCTGCAGTAAAGAAAAAAAACCTAGGTTGCTTTACGTCAGTAGGTCATGCATGTCATTTTGGTAGATGTCCTTTTTCATGTTTTCAGCAAAAGATAAACATAATTACACTTCAACCTATCTTTTCAAGCCAATATTAACAAATCAGGTCCCATCTTCAGTGTTGAGTATATTCTACCTTCAGAGCAGAGGGCGGATGAAGTTGTAGAGGTCAAACCGTTAGTAATTGCAGTTATGCATTCTGAAGCGTCATTCCAAGTGTTTATACAGGTATATAAAGCAGGGCAAATTGTCCTTGACTAGGCTAAATCTGTACTTCATTTGGCAAAAGTAACATTATTTTGTACTCTGTGGGTGATGGTAGTGCTTTGTGATTTGTTTGGGGGTGGGGTGCACTGTGGGGGGAGGCAGGAGTCTTTCTGCCCCCTCGCCAAGTTGAAGGCTGTCAAGGAACGTGGTCTCTGTCTGCAATATGGAGAGCTCTGGAGAATGCGCATCCTAACATGAAATATCAAAAGCCTGCGTGCTCTTCTCTGATCTTGACTTCACAAGACAGCTGGGAAAGCACTTTTTTGCACTTTAGTTTTACCTAGTCAGAAAATATTTGCCAGTATGGCAGCACTGTACAGGAAAAGGACCTTATTAATTCAGGCATCTAGTTTAAAGAGAGGTAGACTCTAATATGTATGTGATATAATGACCACTCACAGTGTTACCCTTGAGCAACAGAAATTAAAATTCTTCAGTGAGGAAGAAAGTGTGTCACAATGGATATCAGATATTAGAGTGTGGTGGGATAGCGAGACCAGTTTGGAAAAAGACTCCTATTTCATTATTTCTCTGCTTTCATAATTCTCTTACATCTTTAATGAGGGCTCATGAATGAGTTCAGAAATAGGTTTTGAGACGGACAGACTGTCATTCTCCCTCCACTTCAATCTCAGAAACCACAAACCATCTGAGAGTTGGACTGCTTTTTACATCAAGAGGAAGAAATTGATAAGATTTAGATCAACCAGAAGAATAAGGAGAGTGTCTGGGGGGGGAAAACACCCGAATCCTCAAAGGGCCGCTTACTACCAGCATGAATCCAAGAAATTTTCTTATGCGCGGAACAGGCTGGTAATGTGTTGTGGTTCCATAATGCTTCAATAAATAGGAAAGGAATCGATTGTGCAATTCTTACTTCTCTGTTAGCTTAAAACAGAACATCTTCAAACAAAGCATCTGTTTGCTGAACCACCTATTTGTATACATCAGTGGGTACATAACAACAATGCATTCCAGTTTCAGAACGCACCAGAGGGGGACAAATAAAGTACTCCATAGCTGAGCTGGCAAATGTTAAGCATCCCTTTAGCTATATTATGGTTTGGATGGTATGTCTGTAGTCAGGATTTTGAAGCAACAGCTGTGTGGCTGCTTCTTTCTATTAGCAGCAGTAGAAAGTTTATGCCAGGTGGGATGGGTGGCTGAACCCTTGACTCCAGTGTAATGGGTAAGATAAAGAATTTCCCCTAATTGTCTGTTGTGTTTTGCTGCTTCGATCTTTCTCTGCCTTCTTCAATTTAAGATGGGTCCTTCGTGCCTGACAGGCAGCTAAATATAAGAGCAAATGTGAAGCACCAGCCACGCACCACATAGCAGAGTGGTTGCCGTGGTCCTTGTGCTGCTGAGGTCCCATGGTGCAGCCTCCCCAGTTTTCCTTCTGCAGTGCGCAGGGTCAGCCTGCGCTGGTGGGGCGCAGTCAGCGAGCATTACGCCCCCCGTTTGCTTGATCACTGAATTTCTAGTGGTTACTGGGAATCCAGGTCAGAGCCGAGGGCCAAGCTGTGCTGAAAAGGGCCTCATCCCCAGGGCATCGCTGCATAAGCAGCGGATCAAATTGCACTGTGCCCTGTATAAGTCTAGAGAAAAATGCCACCCGATCTTTCATTTTGCTTTTTGCTATTACAGTTGAGTAATCCTACCATTAACATTACTGGCTGTTTGTACAGAATTGAATGTGAGATCAGTGAAATCTTTGTGTGTTTATTCTTGAATTATTTTGATTATAGTGCCACAGTTCCAGGTCAAAGTATTCAGTTTTCCTTGAAAGGAAGACGGGTCTGTACCCAAAGTTACCTTCTGTTATGAAGATGGGTTTGGCTGGCTTGTTTTAGTTTATAAGACTTAATATTTCAACTTTCAAATAGGGAAGCAAACATGAAAGATCCCTGGTTACTGAGGTGGCTCATTGAAACCTCTGCTTGCCTGGGAATTTTTTTTACTGAAAAGGAGTTTTGATTTAAAAAGAGAAAGAATAATGCTTCAGGTGCTTATTTTGATGCTACTTCTCTGCTTCTGACATGGGCTAGCCATTCATATCATGGTATTTCTCTTGCAGAAGCTACCGTAATGAATCTCTCCTGTGCTTTTGGTAAGTCTCCAGGAGCTGTCAGCAGGGAATGGATACATCTTCCTTGCTCTGGCTGGGAGGCGTGTGTGTGTCTCTGTTCTTTGGTGTATTAAACAGTCTTTCCTGGGAATGCTGAGATGCATTGTCTATAGCTGGTAGCATTCCCATTCATAATTTCCTTAAAAAATTAATTAGATTTTAGTTTGTGTCGCACAACCATTCACCAAGCAATTGACTATAGCTCCACTGATAGCATAGAACTCGGTATTTCTTATTCATGTAATAACTACAGATAGGAGAGACCAGCAGATGAGTAGATAGACATATCGAGGACAGATAAGAAGTAATACTCTGTTCCAACAAGCCAACTTCATATTGATGACGAACGGAGTAACAAGAGCTTTGTACCTCTCTGGGAGAAGGAGAGTGAAGCACTAAAGCTCCCAAGACTTGTGAGGGGAAAACATCACCGATTCGTATTTGCGGTTTAAAGAAATGTGCATTCTGGGGAGGGAGGCCAGAAATCTGTTTATAATTTTTTTACAGTGTCAGCTTAGTGCTTCTGTATTGTACCTGTTTATTAGTTATATTAAAAAAATTTGTCTTCAGTGCTACAGATTTAGTCTTTGCTTTTTCCATAACGTTTGAACTGTTAGATAAGTTCAGTTCAGTGCTCACATTCTTACAGCAATTCAGAGATTTTAGCACATTACTTAGTGGGTTTTTTTAATTTTTGGTTGGGTTGAGTTGTGGGTTTTTTGTCCCCCCTCCTCCTAGCAAGGAGGACAGGTACAAAATAATTCCTTGTACATTCATCTAAAACAATGATCAAGCCTCACTTTGGGCATCTCTTTTAGTGGTGGCTTGTAGGATTTGTATTTTTCCAGTTTTAGAAAAAAGATACTTTTGGCAATATCAGTCACATATTTCATTTTGGTCTCTTTTTTTTAAATAAAAATAATTTTCTTCATGGATATAATTTTCTGTAGGGAGGATTGGGGATTTTTTTTTGTTGGCTTTTAAATTTTAAATGGCTGTTCTTTCCTTTATCTCCTTTACACCTGCATACGTTTACAGATCTTCCATTTGAAAGGCAAGGTTAAAGTTGCCTCTCTAAATCTGTAGAATTAGCTTTAAAAAAAGACTGTAAAAATCTAAAATAAAAATTAATAAATTGTTAAAGAACTGGTCATCTATTTTTTTAATTGCTCCTAAAGCGTGAGTAACTATTTTTCCAAATACAATGGCTACTTTTTGTTGCTGTTTGCTCGTTTCTTGTTTGTTTTGGTTTGTTTTGGTTTTTTTTTTTTTTCATTTTTAAATTATATTATTTAGTTAGACTAACCTAAAGAAATTAGGGGTAAGTCATTTGTGTGTGGACATACTTTGTGCTTCTTACTCAGTCATGAGGAGTTTGTTAACATTACATGATAATTTGCAGGAGTAAGAGGGATGTTACAGCATGGTAGAACAAGTTTATTTATTTTTTTTTATATTTTCCTACCTACGTAGTTAAGTAAGTTAGAAATGAACATTTGTTCGTGGATATTGTGTGTAGACTATACAAGTCATCGCAAAAGAGTGCTTATATCATCATTATCTTGCACTTTTTCCTTACGTTAAGACATGTGAATAATTATAAAAAAGGGAGTATAGGTCTCTGAGGAAAACATGACACAGTATCTTATTTTTACATGGAAAAATAAGAAAAAAAAAGTTAAAATTTGATATTGAATGGCTCTGTGAACCTAAAAGGATTTTGATGCATGTATGAATGATACAGATGTAATTGAATAATCATGTCACACTGGGATTCATCAAGCAGTTTGCATTCTGCCTAAAAGTCAATTCAACATTATTTACTTTTGTCACAAGATCTTCAACATCTTTGAATGGACACAGAGAGGGTGTTTCTTTGTTTTGTTTTTAGTGATTAGGTCTTTAAATAAGTGCTTTCCTTCTCTCTCTCAATTATGGACTGTTCTGCCCAGTATTATAAGCTTTGGATAACTACTCATTAAAATTCTGTATAATGATTCTGACAAAATAAATGAAAATATATAAAGAGGTAAAATTAGTATGAATATAGGTCATTGTTATTATGAGTATTTTATAACTTTCAGGTGTGTGTTTTTACATATAAGGCAATTTAGTGTATAACAATACATGTATTAATGTTAGGCTATACTTAAAATACAACTCAGTTACACAAGCATATACATACACACACATACACATAAATACTTTTATGTAGATATAAAAGTCAAAATCCTCATTTTAGTAAACTCAGTGATAATCTTTTTTCAGTGGAAGACTACTTTCCCTCCCAGACCTGTAGCATATCAACTCAGAGTACACAAAATGATGTAAATACCTAAGTGTAATACACTATGTAGGGCATGTTCACTTATGGAAGTAATGGCACTTACTACTCTGAGTATTTAAAGAAAAAAAATCTCTTATAGGGAAACATTTAAATGTATCTCCAAATTTGTGATACATTTTATCCATTCGATATTTATTTTCTGCTGTAGTCAGAAGGCAAATTGAAGAGTGCCCCATCAAGGGAGTTATCTCTTCTGCCACTTCCTTATCTTTCAGAAGCAAAATCCTTATCAGCGACAGGATCTGTAGAAGCCAGCCGTAGACCATTAGCTCTTCATATGTATATCCTTCAGCTTCACCCCACGCGCGCTTTATAGCTAATGGCATTCTAGATCAGCATCTTTCAGTTCTGTGTTTTAATTAATGACCATTTCTGCTGTTATCAACTGTCTACTTCATGAGTACGTGTGAGAGCTTCGCTGCGTATCATCAGTCAAATGCTCTGTGTATGTTTTTGCTCAGACACACACACTGTGACAGTATTTAATGCAACCCTGAGTAACTTCCTACCCTGTCTGAATAATTAATAGACCATCACATTTAAGAGTCTGCCTAAACATGAGATTTTGTATGAGTCCTTTTTGTGGTCAAAAATACAGTTCTCATCTGGAATAAAAGGCCCCCCTATGTCACTCATCACAACAGGGCAAAATGCTTAGCATCTATTAAACTGATCAGCTGTTACATCAGAACTGCTGTTTAAGATCATTTTGTGCTGAATATTGCAAGATTTGTGATGAAAGTACATGAAAGTCCCTGCATGTTTGCTTTATTCTTGTACATTATCAGTTTTCTACCTACTCCTTTCAATCTGACTTGCTGACGCTCTCCTGGTCGCAGTCACTACTCAGAACATTTTGAATCCTGAAATGAGACAGAATACTTACCAGTTCGTCCTCTATCTGCTCTTCCCTTTCCTTAGTGATGTACGTAGGGAAAAAAAAAAAGAGTAAATAACTCTGTTACTTGCTGCTTTTTGAAAACAACTTGTCAGTCTAATTTTGTGTCTCTGTGTGTGACTGGGAGGGGGAAAGAAATTTTTTTTTTTTTTCTGTGACAAAAATCTTCCTTTTACTGATGTTGGAATTAGGTGTAGAAGTAGTACCAGACTAATGAAGAAAAATATAAAGTAAAAGATTGAGAAAACAAATTTTCTCCTTTTAAATTAAATAATTTCTCAAGGAAATGTATGAATGCTTTAATTGCAAAGCGTAAGTATTTTCACAAAAGGTAACGTTAAAGTGAAAGGTTTCTGAAACAAAGCGTCCACTCACCATGTGCTGAAACACAGTAAGAAACTTGAATGGTAGTGAGGGAAGGACAGTTTGCACTCTGAAGGACAATGAAGCTGGACTTCCTACTTCATTCAGGTAAACTAAAGCTTTTTTTTTACTGAAGTGGGCATTAGGTCAAGGCCTAAACACCTGTACTGTCAGCCGGAACTTAAAAGTACAAACAAAAAAATAAGCGTATTTAGTAATGAAACAACCAAGATACTGCAAAGATTTATGAAACATTAGAGTGATGAAAAATGGGTTATTATATGTCTTCAGAATGAGATTAGTCTTGCACATAAATGTACCGTACAAAGTTAAAAGTGAAAAGTACATGGGGATCATTTTGCATATAAAAATTAAATATGTATATGTAGACACACATAATATCCAAAATATGGTAATATCTAAATGCATGTATTTCATATAAAGCCTATTTTGAATAATAATATTCTCATAGGAAGTGAAAGAAATATATTCTGTTTCTGTTACTTAGGTAGAAAGCATTATATGGTAAAAACTGCTGCTAAAATAAGCTCCTTAATGAACATGTGTATCAATTAAGTAACTTCTGCACTCATTACAGTTTTGAAGATTCAGCCTTCAAAACAAAATGTGTTTGATTTTATGTGCATTAATAGTATTCCTAGTGACAGGTAAGCATGAATGTAAATGGATATTGAACTTTTTTTTATATGCATATTTTTAGTTCAAAAGCTAACAGAGATGATAAACACTTGCTCATCAAATGCGGCCTAGATGTGTTTACACCACTGTCTGAATGAAACTGTAAATGAAACTCCTCTTTCAAGGAATTAAAGGACATGATACGAAATCCTTTGTTTTCTAGATGATGGAACTCTCGCTTTAAAAGATTTCCAGTTCGTAGGCAGCCCGTGTAGTTGGGTTTGCATCTCTTGGTAGGCACGTCTTGGTTAATCCATTACAATTACTAAAAAGCTTTCTAAACAATGTAGAAGTGCTCCTAAAAAGAGTAGAGGAAAACTTTTAGTGCAATTTCTTCTGCAACTTAAAGGCTTAAGGAAGATGAAAGAATTTTTTTTCTGTGTGTAGGGATCCTGAACATTTGCTTAACTATTTTCTTTCCATCTCAGTCCTACAGGACTTGTCAGTAGTGGATTTCTGTTTCCAGTACCTCTGTAATGAAGGGGGAAGGAAATTTGCTGTTCCCAAGGCAATAAACTGCCTTGCTTTGTTTTATTGTTTTAGATAATCGAATATCTGTGAAAGACATTCAATAAAGTCATTGGAGATTAGTCTTCTAGTCATACAAAAGCACAGGGAAAGGTTTTCCTACTGGGCTTGATCTAGAAAATTTAATTTAGTGCCCATTGCTTTGTTGCTGGCACCATCATCATGTATATTGTTTTGCACAGAGCCAGAAAAAAGCAGGCTGTGATATCCAATTAGCGTTACCTGGTTGAGTGAAGAGCTATCTTTTGCAAGAGCTGGGTCAGTTCACACCAGAGAAAGGGCCTGCATCTTATTTCTCACTCCACAAGGGAACTGGAGCCTAAGTGCTGCTTTTCATATTTCAAAAGAGGATGTATTTTTGTAATATTATTATTAATGTGAGTTCTGAACCTACTACCTACCCTGTACTGATTGAGTTAAAAGAAAATTATTAACAAATAAATATTGGGGCTTGAAGCTGCAAATAGCACCATCTTTGGTGCTAGTGAACAGCATAGGAATTATTTCATTGTAATACCCAGAAGCTGCTAAAATCTGAATCCATTGAGATTCACAATTATCACTAATGGATTTTAGTATTTTCAGGATGGTGGAAAATAGCCAGGCTTTAATAAAATATTAACAGGCAGAAACTCTGGATTAAATATTCATCTTGGTGCCATTGGAGGTTATGTTCTATTGCTACCCTACAGCCCATTAGTAAATAATGATCTAGTGGCAAAACCTTCTGGGACATAGTATAGCTTAGTACTGAATTGTTGTGTAAAGTTAAATCATAGGATTTACATATTTTCTGTTTTGTAGAGTAGTTACATTGTTTACTTGGGAAAAGGTAGAGTCAGTACTGATAGTCACCGAAATCGCATCAGTAGAGGTAAATTACCAAAGTTGAGCTGGAGGCATTTTTAGCGCATGATTCCACCAATACTAATGAGAGCTGCCTGGCTGCATACTGTGCAACTCCCTGGCACTCTACATGCTTGTCTTGCTCAGCCTTACTGGCCAGCATCTCTATCAAACAGAGCTGTGCAGCTTAAAGTAGAAGCGGAAAGAGAAAGAGATCATGAGGCTTCCATGTATGCCTTGTCCTAGTAATCATAATAGAAACACTTTAATATTGCTAATTTGTGAAGGGATAACTGAATTTCCCATGAAAATAAAGACGCAAGCATTTTTCTGTCCTGCAGAGCTGATGGAAATGCGGTGTTGAAATGGATTAGTAATGGAAAGTCGGGGCTTTGACATACCCGTTTTTTAATAAAAAGGATCTTGATTTAAAATCAGTCTTTCATTTAATAAGCAAACATTCATAATGACATTGCAGCATCTCATGAGAGTTGTACTTGAGCCAAAGTATTTGCAACTTGTGGAGAACAAGAATAAGTAGCAATCTATATACAGCTTTCAAGATGAACTGTGGCTTGGAGTCGCATGGTGTGCTGCTTTCTGTCTACACAAGAGGGAGAAGGGCATAGTGCCTCTGGGAAAATGTGTTTCAAGTAGGCAGCCAGACTGCAACTCGCAACTTACTCTTTGGCAGAGTACTGCCTACCTATTGTGTTTGAAACAAATTGCCAGCGTGAACGCTGCACCAAGACATTTCTATCTTTGGTGTCAAAGATGATACGATTCATTTGTATGTAAAAGTCAAAGAGCATAGTGACATGGATGACATTAGAAATTATATCAGGTTTGTTTTTCAGCCACAGGTATGGAATAGCAAAATTACAAATTATGTAAAGTTACTTAATCTGCAGTGTGGTTAAATTTCTGCCTTTTCTGATTCTTTTTAATGAGTAGTATCAATTGTAACTGGCTCTGAAAGTGATGTGGAATAGGGAAGATTCCAGCTCCCCAAAACTGATGGTGCTGTGTCTCTGCAAGTCATAACAGTTCATGAAAAGCCAAGTCCTCACAGAGACTTAAGGCATATGCATGGTTTCCAGTATGATTTCTGGAACACTTGAGAAAAGAAAATTGGGCAGAGAGGAAACCAAGACATTTTTTTTCCTGTAACTTGCAAACATACTAAATCACCACTTTATTTTCATGCGTGGATTTCAATAGAGTGTAAATTGTAAATGAAAAATATCTGGGAGACATATGGATAGATGTCTGCTATTTGTGTTGTTTGTATTCTGTTTTGGGAATTTATGACAGTGGAGAAGTCTTTCTGTTTGAAAACTGTGGTGAGCCTCAAGAGGCTTAACAGAGTTGGAGCTTTATTATGCTAAATGGCTTCTTGTGTATTTCTGTGCTCCACTTAATGATATTCATGAAATATTCTTATTTCCTAGGAAATTCATTGAACGTCCTCCTACAGGGTTTAGCTTATTTAACAAGTTAAGTAAGGATCTCCCTTATTTGTGTACATTAAACTCAAAAATCAATATAATATACTAGCCAATAAAATTTACTTTTATAAGCGAGATGGGTTTTTTCACCCCTAGGGAAATATCTTTTGTATAGTCATCAGTTGTGCATGGTAACATGTGGCTGCAATATCCTAACCCAAAATTTAGCTAGTTCATGTAAATAGTTCAGGAAACACTGCAGAGTTCAGTGCCAGCTCAGCTCAGACAGGGTTTGTGGGACACAACTCCTTCCACATGCAGCTTTTCTCACATACATACACCTCCTTTCCCAGGAGTTAGGAGTCCATGAGGGCTTAGCCAGTCCTGTGGCAGCTCCATAGATTTATTCGACAATTTGTCCTGGCTAATAACTCATCCTCAAGTGTTAAGGAGCAAACTGTAGCAATACTAATGTGGGTTTTGGTTGAAACATCTTGGATTGAGAAGGGACAACAACCGGTTTTGCATTTTAAGATTTACTGGACATGACTGGAGCTGACTTTGTGTCAAACCATTTTGTGTTTTCATATCCAGCTGTTTTGCTTGCTGGAGCCTGGTGCCGAGTGCCATATTTTGCTGAGCTTTTTAGTTTCAGCTCTGTCGTATGCAGTACAGATATATTCTTGTCACACAGTTTCTCCTACCAAGTTCTAATAGCTCTGAGATGGTTCTGTGCTAAACCTGGATGCTGCTGTGGATACTGCATTATGAAGGCATCCAGATCTATGGGTGACTGGGGTATGGTTTCTTTCTTAATGGATGACTGATAGTGATGGCAGCTATAATATTCATTAGAAAATTAAAAAAATAACAGAAGAGAGAAATTTTGCATATTAGTGAAGAATCTGAAAAATGGGAGGTAGGCATCTTCACATCTTACTGAGAAAGAAGTGTTTTTACAAGTAGCAGCCGGTGTTACGGCTTTACAGGTTGTATTGTATGTGTGCATGAAAATGTGACTGCAAGATATTTTTATTTCTGGTCAGTAAATAATATGTCTGCATTATGAACTGCAGTATGTTGAGGATCGATAGTCATGGTAATCTTACTACTTATAAGGAAGTATACATGGCAAATGATTTTATTGATTTTAATAATACTCGAACTAAGTATGAAACGAGTATAAACATGATATGTGTATATAAATATATAGAGATCTATGTAACTCAGTTGATTGAATAGGATCTACACTTGTGTGTATGAAGGAAACGGATGCTAATGCCATAGTTCTATAGAACTGTTGCAAATGTGAAACTAAATTAATTTAACTAGTCAGGCTGTGTGACTGCTGGAGTAAGAGGAGGTTTAATGAAATTGCAGTACTAACTTATATGCTATGTTCAACGCTGACTTACGTAATGGAAGAAATGTGCGCTGTAATTCACATCTAAAGGTAAAGGTGCCACTAGCAGATGTGTCTGGTACTTCTGTTTCTTCATCATAAATGTAAAATGGTTGTACAAAATACTTGCAATGGCTTCATTTCTCTCCAGGTAACTGCCCTGGCTTTAGTTTGCAGCTGGTTTTACTCTTGATACAGTGTGAGGTTACATTCGGGAAAATGAGTTGCTCAGTTAAGTAACTGTGAAACATAAATACTTCAAGTTGTCAACTACGTCTTATCTTTGTATCTATGTGTGTGTGCATGTATGTATATGTAAATATGACTTCAGAGGAAGATGTAATAGACTTACTCTGACTTCTCAGAAAACTATTTCTTTACTGCATAAAAAGATCTCTACTATGGTTGTTTCTAAATCTCTTGATAGAATTGCAACTGTAGTTACTTTGCCAAGTGTTGGGAAGATAATCTTTGAAGAACCTGTTAGCCAGCTTTTAGGAAGTTGCAATACTGTGTTATAGTTGCTGTTGACCAAGCGTTACGTAAACAAATGTCTGGGAAGTAAATTTTGAGTAGACTTTTATTTGTCTTTTAACAAAGGACTAATCAGCATCTGGAATCTCCATTTACTTCATGGATTTTGAATTCTTTAGGTAGCATCTTCTGGGCTGGGATTTTTCACAGAGTCACAGAATCACCGGGGTTGGAAGGGACCTCTGGAGATCATCCAGTCCAACCCCCCCCCGCCAGAGCAGGGTCATCTAGAGCAGGTTGCACAGGATGGCGCTTTGTTTTTTTCATAGCAGTTTGAGAGTCGTGCTATCAGATTTTGACAAGTCTAAAGTTTTGGGTAGGTTAAGACGTCTATATCATTGACCTCAAGTAGCTGAGAAAGTGTCTATTCATCTTTTCTGAAAAACTGTCTTTCCGAAGCAATTATAATTGTTTAGTACCTTTATAGCACTGTAGTGAGAGTGCCAGCCAAAGCTCTGTTCCCTTGACATTTTTTAAATTATACTAGCTAAAAAGATCTATCAAGTTCCCAGACAAAACCAAATAATCCACTAACATAATACATATATTTTATTTATGAATTGACATTGCATTTTCACAGTGTTCTTAAATGGAGTGGAAGAATGCCAGCATATCTGAAATATCTCTGTTTCCTGTAGCTCCTGGATTTTTTCTGTTGTATACTACCTGAACACTAAGGAAGCCAAGCCTTTATGTACTCAGCTTTTAAATGGCTGTAATTTTCATTTGCTAACTAGCAGAATAACCTTATCTACAACAGTATCACAGTTAGTTTCAATCCAATTAATCTTCATCAATATTGCCACCCTTCACATCATCCTCTGGAAAACTTAAAAGAAAAATAGCTTAATTAGGAACAGCAATGGCATTTCACTTTCAGAAAGATGGAATGTTCAACACACTGTGTTGAAACAACATTCTCCCATTAGAATAATTTACGTGGCAAACACTAAATAAATATTCATTCGATGGAAGGGCTTTGTGTAACCATTGTACACAGAGCAATGTTTTCTTGTGCTCAGGAATTAGACAATTATCATTAGAAACGATTAATATTCTTGTACTGTTATGTAAGGAAGTCAACATCTTGTGGTATGAACTGTACAGGTGATACAACTTTTAAAATAGAATTAAATTTTACTACATGCTTATACTCACGTATTTGCCTTTTTGTACTCTATATTGATTGTGTTCCCATTTCTATCAGTAACTTTTATTTGGCTTTTTAGTGGAAGACTAAGCATTTCATGGTGATCTTGACTCTTTACACTGTGTGATTATGAATACTGTCCCTATACAGCGCTCAGTAACTCCAAGATGGAAAAGGCAATGCTTGTTTTGCAATGCTCAAGGAACATATGCGTTCCCTATTCTAAAGAACTTATATTGCAATTAATTGTATTAGCAAAGAATAAATACAAAGGAAGACTGTTTTATGTTCTCAGTAACAAATTTATGGAGTGACATTAGATGAGTGCTCTGAAGAATAATATTTTATAATTGCAAGTGGTTAGGGAGCTTGACGTTATATTTTATAAAAGTTAGAATTCTGGAGATGCATTGATTACCCACTGCCCTAAAACTAACACAAAAGAACATTAGGTGTTGCCCATAAAGTCTGTTTCCTTCTACAGATTTGTCCAACTGGCTATCAAGGAGACTTCTGACCAGAAAATGACTCTCAGTTTCCCTATAATCTGATTTGTTAAACTCTGGAATCCTTTTACCAAAAGCGAAGAGATTACGGCCAGTGTCCTCCAGTAGTCTCTGTATTCCCTGTAAGTACTGTCTGTATCATCCACATCTGCTTAAAAATACACTGTTAATGGAAATCAGATCCGAGGAAGGTGTGTTGTAAATTCTATATATGTATGGTCTAAATTATTGCATCTGCTGTTGGATTTATGATGCTTGTGGAGCCTAACATGAAGGGGGTCTGTTAGCATACTGTCTCCCTTATAGAGGGAGCAGGACTGTCACCTCTTCTGTCATGACTGGCCAAGCATGAAGCTGGCTTTCTTTTCTTGTCCCTGGCTGTCATAAGCTGGGTAGATTGATAATTGGTCTAATAATATGAGTTACGAAGCATCATCTGAAAATAAGAATCAGGTATGTAATGTTCTTTTCCCATGTAGTCCCTTAGTCACATATTTTGAGTAGGAAATCAAATTTCCTGTTTCTGTTATTTCTTTTAGAAAGATCGTTTTTCTCCCTCACAGTTTTGCACAGAGGCAAAGAGCTGCTGTACTTTACTGACTACTTATAACAATGCAGGTCTTAAAACTGGAAGCATAAGAAGAGAAGTTTTCAGGACATCGAGAAGCTCTGGCTTAGTTTGTTTTGCAAGAGGAGAAGAAACAGAGTGTGATGGTTACTGATGCGCTTCAGCCAGTTACAGGTGTCAGGGTCGGAGGGCAATGGATTCACCCTGTTGAGGAGCTGAAGGGGAGGAATTCCAGAGGTAACTTTTTTTAAACCCAATAACAGCCATATGTCAGTCCCCAAATGGAGATGTGTGCTTTTCTGCTGCACTCTTAAGAAAGCTCCCCAGATATGATTTGGAACTGCATTACTTTTCCAGATGAAGCAGTTGCAAGAAAGCTGGAAGCCCAACCTACCTCGTGAAAAAGGGAATGCAGAAATAATACAGAAATCTGCCAGTAACTGGTCCCAGCTTAGTAGTGATTCAGAGCAACCAAATAATATTTGATACAGACAATGCAATAGAAAACACCACTTTCTTTTGTTATCTTATCACTTGCAACTTCTGAAGTATTTTCTCTGTTAAGCAACACCCATTATCTGAGATTGCTCCTGCTACTTCCAGCACTTTTATGCTGCAAACATACAGCAAGTAAAGGTCAAATATAATTAGCTGGGGGAAGGGCTGTTTGTTTTCACCCTTACCAGAGTTTTTATTTTTGTAATTATGAATAGAGAATAGGTAATGTTACAGGATGAATCTCCAGTGAAAATTTAATACGGAGTGGAAACAATCTTTCACAAAGTAGTAGCAAATTTAAAGTGTTTCTTATACTCTGTCAAAGTTTCATTCATTACTAGCCTGGAAATATAAACTGACTTCACTAGGAGCGAAAACATACCTCACACTTAATTTAAAACCCTAAAAAGCAGTGTTAAAACAATTGTACATTTAAACTTTACAAGTGAGAAAGGAGCTGGAAAATGTATGGAAAGCTAGAGAGAGAGGGGAAGTGCGCTGTGTCATGACTAATGATACAGAAGCCTTCAAATGCCATGAACTGTCAGGAACGAATAAAGAACTGTCAGGACCATTTATTTATTTAATCTCCCTTCTCCATGCTCGCTACCTGGAGGTCTTAGATATTATTCCTTCTTCATATTTTGCTGCTGTACAGTTATTTTATTGGAAGCAGGAGTCCAAGAGATCACCTATCCAAATGTCATCATCACTTTCCAAATTACCTCTGGTTCATGTTCAGTTCACTAGCAAGTACAAATGTGAACTTCTTGAATCTAATGAGAACAGGGGAATTACAGCAAGAAAATCAGTTTGAGCAAGTTAATAAATTAGTTTCCCATTTCTATTCCTTATTTCACTCCTGATGGTTACTAGTGGTTGTGTGGATTTCACAATACACTACAAAGAATTGATATCTGTAAATAAAATTTGCTAGAAATGTGCCTCTATAATTAGGATGACGGGATGCAAAATAAACAGGCAACTAACTGACTGGATTTTAATCTCTTTGGGTTTGAATAGAGAACTGTGAGCATTCAATATGGATATAATAACCTGACAGCTTAATGTGCAGAATTCAAATACTTATTTGCACCTGCAAATACTATTTCAGTGGTGGTTTTTTTCTTTTTAGGAAATATGGTACAAGACATCAGAAAAAAAAAAAGTGAAATGGCAGCATCAAGAATAGGAACGCGTGTGAGTAAGTAAGTGTTTGTAGTTCTGGATAACCTGGAATTGCAGAAATGTAAAACCAGTCATATATATTTTACCTAACCTCACAGAAGCCAAACCCAAGTGGAACCAACTTCTTAAACTCTGAAAACTTCTTGGTTTCAGTTGAAGTTGATCCAAGTGGTTTATGTTTTGGTGAAAATTGGTTTTAGTTTCAAAATTTAATTAAAAAAAAAAAAAAAAGACATTACTTTTTAAACGTAGATTTTAAAAAAAACAACAAACGCAAATGCATGCCAAACAAACATCTTCCTGTTCACTATCAGTATGTTAAATTATTTTTACTTTTTTCTCACAAACAAGAATGCATGCACATCTGTTTTTAAATGGTGAAGCTGCCTCTGATGCTTTTAAAATAATGTCTTAATATAATCATAAGCACAGTTTTCACCAAGTGTTTATCAAAGCTACACATTTCACAGCTACCAATTACAGGTTAGTGCTGCATCCTTGACAGTTGTTTCGGGATATGTTAAAGCAGTGAAGGTGAAATGTAATTAACAGTGTATATCACATAAATGTTTCGATCAATTTAAATTAGTCACTAGGTGGCCATGTATAACAGATGGAAGCGTGTTATTTAACAAGAAGAAAATTCTTATTAATAATGCAGTTCTTATTCTAATAATGGATTAATATACATTGTCTTAAATGTATGCATTGTCTGACTTGATTACAGTAATGAGTCTGAAAACATGAAACTTATACTTTGTCTTCTTAATATCTGTATCTACAACACTTAAACATAAAGTAGGTGTTGGGATCATAGGGAAGGCTTGCTTGAAGACAGAAATTTAGATTTCTTTAGAATGAAACATTCTAGTGTGTGTATATATACACATACACAAATATATATATATATATATAGTGTAGGTCCTAATTCTCAGATTTCGGTGTGCTTTGTTTAGTGTGGGGCTTGAGAAAGCAAGTGAGGGGACATTGACTTATTTTGATAGAAGTCACTTCTATTTTCTGTTTCCTCATGAAGTGGCTTCACAAGGACAGACTCGTTCCCACAGAAGTTTTTACATGTGCTGCCTGTCCTTTTAATGCTATTAAATGAGTTAATGTTTGCCCCATATTTTTCCCTGGTCATATTTATTCAAGAGATATTCTTCACCATATGCAGGATGATAAATGTACTGTCCATATGTAGAATATTTGTTTATCATGTTTCGGCAAAATTTAATGGTCAGGTGTCATTCAGGTATCATTGTTAGTCTCACCTCTGTCCTTGGGAAGGTAATGGAGTGACTTGTTCTAGATGTCATCTCCAAACACGTTGAAGAACAGGAAGTTATTGGAAGTGGTCAACATGGATTTACCAAGGGTAAATCATGCTTGACCAATCTGATAGCCTTCTATGATATTATAACTGGTTGGCTGGATGAGGGGAGAGCAGTAGATGTCATCTACCTTGACTTCAGCAAGGCTTTTGACACTGTCTCCCATAACATCCTCATTAGGAAGCTGAGGAAGTGTGGGCTAGATGAACAGACAGCGAGGTGGATTGAGAGCTGGCTGTGTGATAGAACTCAGAGGGTTGTGATTAATGGAGCAGTGTCAAGTTGGAGGCCTGTAACCAGTGGCGTCCCCCAGGGGTCAATACTCGGTCCGATCCTGTTCAACATATTCATCAATGACCTGAATGAGGGGACAGAGTGTATCTTCAGCAAGTTCGCTGACGATACCAAACTGGGAGGGGT